>VXAX01006556.1:330778-363922 GCA_013399835.1 Leptocoma aspasia
CGCTGTGCTCCGGGGCCGCGGCGGGAGCCCCCGCGCAGCGCGGCCGTCCCGGGGTGCGAGGCGGAGGTGACCCCCGGCGGGGAGCGGCTTCGTACCCACCTGGGGGCGACCCCTTCGCGTCAGTCTGCCCAGCTAAACCCGAGGCGTTCTTGCTTCTGTTCTGCCGGCTCTAGCCCTCTGGCTGCCTATAGTTGAGACTTGGGGGTTTTTGTATGGAGAGGGGATTTTTTTGTTCTAGGAAAGCTTGTTTGTGTGTGGGGGGGGGGGTTTTGTTTGTTTTGTTTGTTTTTTTTTTTTTTTTTTTTTGCTTTCATATCCTTGAGCGTGTCACCTTTGGAAAGCGTTGCTCCAAAGCAAACTCTTTAATGCCAGAAGGAAGTGATGGGCAAGCCCCCACGCTACAGTAATCCTCTGGTGAGAGCTTATGACAGGCTATGGATCATGGAGGAGCTCTGTGCGTGATCTATAGGGTGATACGCGGATACGCGTGTTGTTCCCTTTCCTTTACTGATGTAGCTACAATACCTACTAACGGCACTCTTAAGACAAAACAACCACCCTACAGTATTACAGTAAAACGACCTTTTTGGATCTTGAGACAGATTTTTAAAAATTATTTATTTCTTATTGCATGATTCACACTTCTTAAATCTATTTCAAGCCATGACCCCAAACAAGAGCATTGTTCTGTCTGACTGCTGCTTTACTTTGCTTCTGTGCATCATCTGTTGTGTGCCTTACTTATGGTCTTTCGTTGTGGTCAACTTTTTGATTTGCTCTTAGGTGGTGTTTCTTTATTCTGTGCCTTTGTGCGTCTAGATGTGCAGAGGTTTTTTTGAGAAACCTTGCGTTTCTGGAGGAATATCTGTTAAGCTGGTTGAAGTTATTTTCAACTAGTTGAGCTGTGGTTGTCAGGAATGTTTCCCCTGTGCAGTAATGGCTGTTTATGTAGCTCGTGTTTTTCCTCTTTTCCCGATGCATCCTGTTAAATTGATACAACTGTAGAACAACATGATGAATTGGAACTAAATATACCTTTCTGTATCCCCCTCTTTTCTTTTTTTTGTTAAATACTCAGACCAGGTTCCTTGCTTCTTTCAACTTCTTGAGCCTCCAAAGCATGGAATGTATTTGCAGCGAAATGCATTTACGATAGGAGTAGAATGAATGTGGATATATCCACTTTCTAAAAAATATATATAGATGTGAACTTGCTTTTTTCCCACTGAACTGAGTAGGAGCTTTTTTTTCACTGAACTGAGTAGGAGCTCCGTAGCTGCTCTTAGTATGGAGTACACTGCTAGGTGATTAAGATACCCTGCTTCTCGGCAGGAATGATACATGTGGGCTTGGGGCTGTGTTTACCACAATTACGTGGTGTCTAGATGGTTTGGTGCTCAGTTGGTAAGCCTGCACAGTACCGTGTAGAAATACACAAAGTCTGTCTGTTCAGTTAGCTGAACTCGGAGCTGCTGGCAGACCAGTGAATTTCTGGAAAAGGCTTGTTATTTCTGTGTGTGCTTTGGAGATAAATTACAGGCATCTTTTGAGTTGACAGTATAGAGAAGGTAGGCCCAGAAATAACTCAGCGTTGCAATCATGGAATTTTGAAATTCTGTAAGGGCAATCTGATATCTCACCATCAGTTAACAGTGCTAGAAGATAGCAGCATAAACTCAAGTTAGTGTTGTGGTGGGAGAGTTTGCTTAGAATATGCAGCCTTATTCTGTCCCCTTTATTCCCCTCTGCTAGATTCCTTTATTACCTGAAACCAGATTTTTTTTTTTGCCTTTTTTTTGTGCTTTGATTTTTTCCCATCCTTCCATTTTGATGTATCAGTGTTTGCAGCTGAATTTCTGCCTACCTGCAGAACCACTTGGCAAATCCACCTGTACAGTAACTTTTTTTTTGTGCAAGGACACCACAGTGCATTAGAGTGCAGAGGTTAATTTGAAATGGAGAGAGCAGCTATTCACATGGAAATCCCTAAGGACAGAGGAAAAAAGCGAGGCTGAGGTCCAAGATGTACATACAGATGATTTCAGGCTTTCTTTATGTGCCCCCTGCTGAAAGTATCCCATTGCTTGAAGATACTGTTTTCACATTGACATCTTATTTAATCACTGTCAAACAATGAAAATGTTGATTTTCTCTGTGATTTTCTGTTACTGAGTTATTTTAGTTATATGGATCCCCAGTGTTTGATCCTGTGCTTGCAGGTTTCATTTCTCCTCTTGCCCTGTCCTTGTTCCTGTTGCCAGCATAGCAGAATTGAATCTGTTGTCACAGCTGTTCGGTATCCTTCAGACAGCAGTGGAACAGATTGTTCTGCTACCTCTATTTCTACTTTAGCTGTCAGTAAATTCTTCTAAGTCATGACATATAAAATGTTTCCAAACCAAATAAATGGATAGTTAGAAAACATGTAGATTTTCCCATACACATTACCATTTCATGTGGTATTTCAGTAGAACTATTTCTCCTTCTGTGACGTTTTATAAGACATCCTTGACAACTTGAACCTGTCTCCTCCTGTATTTCTTTAGACTAAACAGCCCCAGTGTCTTTCATCTTCCTCTGTAGAATATGTTTCCAGACATCTGATCATTCTCATTGCTGTCCTGTGTACTCATTCCAGCTGGTCACATCTGTCTTGAAGCATGATGTTAAGAAACAGGATGTCGTACTCAGATTTACACCTTGCCAGATATGCTAGAACAGAGAGATTATTTCAGAGTTTTCTCAAGCAGTGTTGTTTTTTACCTACCCCAGACAGGTAATGTGCAGTTTGTGGTCCATTATGAGTTTCATGTCTTTTTCTGAAGAATGATATGAACATTTCTACTCTACGAAAAAGTGGTTAATCTCCCCACCTCAGTGAAGGAAGCTTAATGCTGTTATCTAGAGTAGGTCAGCTTCTTTTATGTTCAGAAATTAGACTGTAGAACTGAAAGCATGGTAACTCCTCTTCTGAGTATCATGTCTGAGAGAGTTAAGTCCTGGAGAAAAACGGGGAAGGAAGGGGTGGGAAGAGATGGTACATCACTTTTTTTTTCCTTCTCTGTTGTCATTTCTTCATCCTACAGTAGCATAAACTTCACCTTAAAAAAACCAAAAACCAAAAATCCACAAAATACCTGAAGAAAAGCAATCTCTCATTTTATGTAAGCAAGGAGAAATAATAGTTTACAAGATTACAGTCATCAGTTTCTGAAGTGTTTTTGATGTCTTACTTTGAGATCTTAGACACATGAGAATTAAATAAGGGTTTAACATCAACATCTGAGAAGTGCTTTGCTTTTGGAACATATGTGCATTGAAGTGCTGTGGGTAGTAAGCACATAAACACAAATGAATTCAAACAGATTAGTTGCCTATGCTCTTATGAGGTGAGTGGCTAGCTGCTGACGGCAGGCAGGATGGGATTGCATGGTGAAGGGCACTCCAGGACTATCACTGCATAGATGATGGGTCACTGCACTTCTAATGCCCTGTGGTTGTTTAGTTTTTTCTATTTTTTCATATTCTCTTCAGAACTCTCTTTGCTGGAGAGAGTGTTTTGCAGACTATGAAGAGAGGAGTTGAGGCTGGAAAACAGTGTGTTTTCTGTTGTAATCTGTCTGCTTCTGCTCTCTATGAGAAGTCAAGACTGGACTGGCATTGTGGGAACAGGGATAAATGCAAAAAAGCCCAGTATTTTCCCGGTTTTAATTTCTGCTGTGTTTTTGTCTTCTCTGCACTGGTTTTCCTTTTGGCAAAGATGTGACTGTGAACAGGAAACATGGTTTATGAAATTTGTTGAGGCAAATGGTTCAAAGTGTCATTGGCTGCAGTAGTTTCTATCATTCAAAATGTTTTACAGTCTTTCAGTTCAGAATAGGATATCCTTTTTTTGATGGTGGCTTTCAAATCTTAGTCAGTGTTTTATAGGGGAGCTGAAAGCTCGCTTGGTTTAACCTTGTTTCTTAGGAGGAGAGTGTAGGCAAGCTGTGGATTCCTTGCTTACACCAGTATTCTCAAGGATCTGAAGGTTAAATTGTGTGTCTTGGCGTTGTCTGTCTTTTCCATCACCTTTCTATAAACCTTGTCACAGCAACTACACATTGTTTACCAAAGCAGAGTAACAAACCAGGAAGGATCAGAATTCTTTCAGAATCATACTTTGCCGTATAACAAAATGTCTGAAACGGATCCAGAAGCTTCTGAACCTGCCAGTGACTTCTGAATTACCATAGTACGTTCTCTTCATTATTCTAGACACTTAAGAAAACTCCCTTAAACCACCCACAAAAAAATAGAGGGGGAGAGAAGTATGGTATTTTATTCTCAAATAATTCCAGTACTTGCTCTGTAAATTCAGTGTTTGGCACTGAAGTGACTATTCGAGTTTATAAGAACTGAGATGATGAGCAACGTGGCAAGATATGATTTCTCATGAAAAGTGTCTGCTGAACTTTGAAGTTGATTGTTGTACATATTTTTCTACTATCTAGTTAGTGTGTATTGTGTATTAAAAAAGATATCTCACTGCACAAAGTGAGTACAAAACCTTTCTCTGTTGTGGCTAACTCTTCTCCTGAATCTGCCTTCTTGCTGTTCATGTTGCAATCTGTTGCAGCTTCATGAAGACTGTGTGGTGAGGATTACTTACTAGGAAGCTAAGATTTTGTCATTAGAGTATTCATAGCAAGATGAGGAGTGTGGTAAAGAATGTATTGCTCCAGAAACTACTCTTTCACACATTCATCCTTTAACATATGCCCACTTGGAAGGTACAGTCCCTTCAGCATTACATATTGTGTGCCAGATCTTCACCCCAAAAAAATTATGGTGCAGTTTGGGAGAGGGGTGGAAATCAAAATACTTTGGGGTAAAATAAGCAGTGTGTGAAGTGATGGCAACGTTTACGTGTGCATCTATGTGGAATGGAGGTGGTGATAGTTCTGGCAAAATGTCACAGTGACCTAGCTAGAAGCAGTGTTTTTGTTCCCTCTTTCCCTTCCTGCGTATCCTGCTGCAGAAGTAACCATGGGAAGTTCACAGACTGTGTGGGACATAGCATAGATTTTTCCTCTAATTATTTCAGGCTTTCTTGTCTGTAACAGTGATGGATTTTTCTCTGTTGTAGCACACAGAGAATGATAAAGCTAGCTAAAGATGAATAGCCTAATTGCTAGAGTATGATCTTTAGTTCAAACTGAAGAATAGTAATGCCATCAAAAAATTTATTCTTCTCAGGGTTAAAATTATTGTGGTGGGATTAAATAAAACACTAATCTAGTCTGGAGCAGCTGCAAAACTGTGTCATCTCAGCCAGACTAACAGCATTGCTTTTGGTTTTTTAGGTATGTTTGTGGTAAGTTACCTATAAAGTGAAATATTTGACAATTTAACTGAGCAGGGCTGTCTCAAGAGTCATGTAAAAGACTTCATTGATTTGCTTTTAGTATGAAAAAAATGTATGTTTGTCTACTACTTTAAACCTTTCCTGTGCAGGACAGACCTTTAAAGATGCATGCTGCTATGTACCCTTATTGTCCCAGAAATCCTCTGGGACATGGAGGGACACATGGTTGAGGGCTTAATCTAAAACAGCTGTGTGCTGCTGCTTGATGTTTGAGAATATCTGTACAGTAGTACTGTTTGCAGCTCTCTGGAACTTCTTTTCAAGAGTTTGGTCGGTATAAATAAGCCTATAACCAGAACATCTATCTTTCTTCTCACTTGGAGTAAGTGAGAAGTGAAGAAGCAGAATGATACATTGAGTTGCATATCTGATTTTTTGTGCCAGAACTATTTAGATACTTAAAATTCTTCTGGAAAGAGGTGGGTGAGGAACTGATAATTACAGTCTTCAAAATCTGAACGGTTTGCAAAAATGGTTGAGAGGCCCTTTTCCACCCTTTAGATTTTTCAGACTGGTGGACATAGTCCTGAGGCTAATCTTCAGTATCCCTTAGTGTCTGTATGTCCAACTGTGAAACCAAATGTAAAGAAACATCCTTTTTGAAAAGCTGCAGCTCTGTAGCAGGAGTACAGCCCGAGTCAGTGTAGTCCACTGCCTTTGACAGTGTGTTGGCTAGATGTAAGCTGCTTTGAACTGAATGTTGGTAAACATAACAAGGTGTATTAATCTTGTACTATGAGGAAGCTCTGTATGATGGGGCTGGTTTTCTAGCAGTAACAGCTTGTGTAAAGTTGAACATGTAGAAGGGAATAAGAGAGTCTGAAGTCTTGAGGCACAAAATAAAAGCATGGCCAAGTACAGTGTAAATGAGGAGATCCTTGAGCTAAGAAGCTGAGCAGCTAGGTAGCCTTTTTCTGCAAAAATTTGTTCAATGGGGTAGCTTTCCTCTTGGTTTTGTCGCAAGTTATGCACTCTGTCCCCCACTCCCGAAGCACAACTGTGCTCAGAGGTTGCAGTACTGAAGCAATAATACATATTGAATACTTGGTTTCTGATTCTATTGTTTTTGTTACTGCCTAGAGCTGACAAGCATTAACTAGCAATGCTTTTCTGTACAAGGCATGACAGAAAGATTTATGCTTCCTTTATAGCAAAAAATCTGAAATGCAGAATTGGGAAACTTAGGAATAAGGAGCATAAAGACTCTGAAAAGATTAGTAATTAGAACTGAGTCCCTAAAGTTTTCTATTGAATCACTCTTCAGTAAAATTGCTCTGACATCAGGCTGGAGGTGTTCCCTTACATCCATTATGACAAAGCAGATGCCTGTTATTAAGAACTTCAGTAATGCAGGGTCTGCTTGTTCTGCTGGACTGGGAACTGACCTGCTCAGGCTCTGTCTTGACAGAAATACCAGTCTTTGTAACAGCTTCTTTAATGGGGAAAGAGGAAGGGAGGAAGAAAGTTTTTGTGTTGTTTCTAGTTTTTTTTTGTTGTTGTTGTTGCTGGTTTTTTTTTTGTTTTTTTTTTTTGGTATGCGCAGCAGTGTTCTAGGTTATGTTGGGAGATTCTCAGTGTTACGATGTCACCAGCAGTACTGTGCCATTGCTAAGCTCCTTTAAAAACAGTGATGTGGGCTTGAAATACTTTGCAGTCTAAAACACACAAAGTCCTACTGCCAAATTTTATGATTTGTTGCTTCAGCCAGATTTGTCAGATTTTTTTCAGTTCTTCTCTTGCAGCTGTGGCATTTAAAATTCTTTTTGAAACTTTATAGTAGTTGGGTGGTATTGGGTTTTAAGCTATATGACTTGTGGGAGACTGGTGCTTAAAGTCATAAAATGTTGGTAGCTCTTTTTTTTGTGATGGAGTGAAAGCAAAAAATTGAGGGCAAGGTAGCTGAAAAGGTGAGAAACATGGGAGTGTGGTGGCTAGTGCTTTGAAATCAAGCCAGGAACCTATCTTAGCTTTTGGTTTACTGAGCTAAGTAAGGTTTTACTTAACACTTTCCTACCAGAAAGGGATGCCCTCATGAAGCTTTCTATCTGAAAGACTGTCTGGCTCCAGGCAAGGAGCAGTGGGATGAATGCCTTGCCCTCCTGTACAAATGTAACTAAGCTGATGAACTCGCACTGTTAAGAGGTGAGCTACAAGTACCTCAAGGGTTAAAGCTTAAGTGTTCAGCAGTATAAACAGCCTGGCTGCCCTTGCCACAGGTTTCTTCACTAAGTAACTTAAATTTCAAGTGGGAACCAGGGATGAATGCAAGACTTTTTTCTTAACGGATAACATGTATAGTCTTGAACTAGAAAAAGAGAAATGTTTTTTTTTTTTTGCCTTTCTAATCATACAGCTCTGGAAGTGACCTTCAGGAGAAGCAAAAAACCCAACCACAAAAGAAGCCACAAAAGCCCTGTTCCAAAATTACTAAGTGTGTGTGTGAAAATTTATTATAGGGTGGGAACTTCTATAGCCAAGAGAGATTCACTGTTGCCTGACAGAGAAGCTTCTCTGTTAGATACATTTTGTAGAGTTTTATTTAAATAACTGTGTGTATCTCAATATATCCTTTTAATAATAATAATTTAATATAATATGGTAATTTAACATTAATGTATTTTTAATTTTTAGGGGACGGTGCTTCTATACCAAGTAAGAAACTTCTGTTGTGAGACCATGCTGCCATGCTAGTGGGACAGTATAATTAATAGCACTTAGGCTATTAATGATTCCATTGTTTTTAATAGCCTTGCAATTCTGAGGAAGAGAGCTGTGGGTGAATGAAGCAGATGAACTACTGCACTAAACTGCTAATTTGATTTTCATTGTTACCTCAGGAAACTTTTACTAGAACGTAATAATGCTGTAGCTATGGCTCAGTGGGTGCTTTCACTGTAAAGCTGTTATTCGGGCCATATAACAAAAATGCCTCGGATGACTTTCATACTGTGTTTCTGGTTTTGTGCCTAGTACATGGCAGGGAAGAGCAGGGAGAATTGTACCTAACGTAATTCGTTCTGGGCTAGCTAGCGGAATAGATTATTTACAAAAGGTCACAGGGAAATCCTTAAGCTCAACTGTGTCTTCATAGCTTTGATGAGTAGCTGGGCTGATGTAAAGCTTCTGGGTGAGTTTTAACTTGCTGTCAGTGCTTTCTTCCCCCTTCCAATTTGTTCAAATACTGCTGGTGTTAACACATTATGCTACTGGAGGACACGCTCCAAAGTAAAAGATGTCATTGATTTCATTGGAACAGCTCTGTAACAAGCAGAGAGAGTACTGCATATTGAATTGGCTGTACATACATTTAGGAAATGTGGTTCTAAGTTACAGCTGAAGCAGCAAGGAGATGACCTTGGGCCTGTCACTTACTTGCCATTGCACAGCAGTGACCGTCATTGAGTTGCTTTGAGTTTCATTGAGTTCCTGCGTTTACTGAACCACAAACCATGTATTGGAATTACGGTGTGGGTTCAGGGTTGCTGAGTTCTGCTGAGGTAAATATACTCACACTGACTATATGTTAAGGTAGTTGTGTGAAGCAACAAAGATATGTTGATGTAGTACTTAGGGGCATGGTTTAGTGGTGCCCTTGACAGGCTGGGTTAGTGGCTGGGCTCAATGATCTTTTCCAACTTCGATGATTCTAAGGTTCTAGGAAAGAAGACGTAAATTAAAGAATATTCCTACTTGTTTACAATAATATCACTCTGCTGAATATTACCTTCCCTCCTGGTAACTGTTTTTGTGGTCTCCCCCGATTTGCTTCCACCCAAACTCAGCAGTGTATTTTTAAGCTCTTGTCAGAGGTAATAACTAGTGACTGAAAACTGAGGCAACTGAAATTTCAAGGGTTACATTCAGACAGCAGTGTTCCTACAGTCTTTACCCTAAAGTAGGGTAAAGTTTTAGAGGAGGAGGAGGAGGAGAGAGATTCAGTTAAGGTATAATGAGGTACACTTGGGGAAGACATTCTCCGTGGCATTCAATAATTTTTATGCTTCTGATATTACCATTGTGTTAAAAGGACCATTGGATACAAATTGAAGGGAAAAAATATGTTAAAAATATGCAAAAATCTAAAGCCTTTTTAGGCATCAGGCACTTTATGTGTAAGCTTATTTGAGGATGAAGAAAGGCACATCTGAACTTTGGTATGCTGGTAACCACTGAAATAGGAGGGAGCTGCAAGGCCTGCTGTTACAGTCTGCATTACCTCACCTGCCCAAGAGAGCAGCTGTGCCAGAAACTGGCATTATACCTTGTGCACAACAAAGGAGTAGCTTCTCACATGCCCTGGTAACTTACAAGCAGGTAGAGACAGGTTTTATAGCAGTGTGAGCTAAAGCACTTCCATTCCAGGTGTACTTTCCCAATAAGTCACTCATAACTAGTATGTTGTTTTGACATTAAATTAGGAAAAAATGAATTGCAGAAACTGCAGATGACAAATGTAGATATATTAAGTCATAGATCTGTCAGCAAAAAACAAATACAGAATTGGAATTAGCAAACTGAACATCTCTGAGGACCTGGGCTTTACTCCAGGACAAGCTGGGAATGTTTTTCAAAGTACAGGTGTGCTGGTATCTCACCTACATCTAGTTGCAGTTACTGAAATCTTCCTGCTGCTATTATTAAAAAATCCCATTTTTAATGCTAGTGATATTCTAATTAAATTAATGCCTTTACTTTTTTTCTTTCCTTTTTGGAACTTCAACAGGTTGTGTTTCAGAAAAGTTTTTTTGACATTAAAACTTAATGTGTACAGCTTCTGGAAGAAGGATCCCACAGTTGTCTGATATGAAGATAGACTGTCTGCAGAAATCTTGTTCCTACGAAACAAATCAGAAACAGAACCCCACCTACATAAGCAAGTACCAGAAAGCAAGGGTAATGGATTTGTGCTGTGAGATGTTGAGGGCAGTACCCATTGTATGTATTTTGAGGGAAATGACTTCAGTTCAACACTAGTCTGGTTCCAAGATTTGATGGCCTCATACACTGCCAGTTGTACAGGAGCCTAGGTATGCTTCAGGGTTGGTTAAAAGGTGCTAAGATCCTTGCTGACTTGGGTATTGATGGTGCTGCCCCCAGAGCAGCTACCTAAAGTTCGTGGTTGGTTTTGGTTGGTTGGTAAGTGTTTAGTTTTAGGCAGCAGTTGATGCATGGACTGTTTTTATTGGATAAGCTTAAGCTGAGTGTGTCTGCAAGAGCTGCAGTTGCAGCTTCAGTGATACTGTAAACACAATAATTTCAGTTGAAATTTCTGACTGGGTGTGGTGTTTTTCATTAGTCATGAATTCCTCTGTCTTCATTGGCTATTGTTGAGGTAATGTGCTCTCATGAGAGAATTAACGAGTGCTTAGTGTGTTAATCCTCACTGTTTAGGTTTGAATTTGGTAATTCACCTCCAAGATGTCTTGACTGTCTGAGGCTGTATTTTCTATCTGCCTTAATTTTTTTGAATAGGAACTTTCTTCCTATGTGTGGTTAGTCTTTGGCAGTGTCTTCCCTGTGTTTAGGTATAGTTGCTTTTAAATAGATTTGCCTGTTTCCTAGGAGACAAAGTAATACCACTCTGCATGATTTTAATCCTTAAAGAGGTTATATGTACATAAACTTGGAAAAATACGTAGCCTTCCCTATACTTTACCAGGTGTGGACAAGTAGAATGTCTTGATCTGTTTTCATTTCTGCTGGTACTGCTCCTGCGGTTTGGTTTTGGTAACTGTGCAATGTCTCTATTTGTTTGGGTAGACCAAATAAAGCCAGTTAAGCTGCTTCAATAAACCTGTGGGCAAAAGACATTTTCATAATGAAAGATTGGTATTTACTCTAGATAAAAAGCTAGATCCTAAGATTTAAGGACTCCCCTAAAACCACACAGTTTTAATACGTGTGTGTAGGAGACAGTTGGTCTTAAGTGTATTAATGACACTTATGTACTTGATGTAGAAATCTTTATAATAAGATTTTTTTTTAATAGTAGATAGTGTATATTGACAAACATTGTATATAAAAACGTATGGTATGGCTGCATTGATTTCCTTTAGTGTTTGGACAGTTATGACTATTTTTTTGCTGCAAAATTTCTATAAGCATAAGCATATACTTCAAAGATCCAAATAATCTGACTAAAAATATGTGTGTGGAAATTGACTTTGAAGGGTGTTTCTTCCTACAGACATAGCAGTTAAAATAATTCTGGTGTCTGCATTTGCAGGGGACATAGAAGGCAGCCTTCTGAAGTGCTTTGAGTGGTGTATCATACATTGGTGATCGCTTCAGCACAGGTCCTAAGTGCTTGGAGTTGCAGCACATTACTATATGTGACTAACCACTGAAGCACTTGGAGAGCTTTTGTAATAAGACTTCATCAAAACTGTCATTGTCTTGTTTACTTTATTGTACTCATCATACATGCTCAGGTGTTCTTCCATATTGGCTCTTTTGTCAAGTGTTTTTTTGTGGTTGTGTGGGTACGAAATTAAAGGTCATGTAAAATATCATGTGGAAAACTCAGTGTTGGATAGAGGCAACAAGAGTGCATTGAGCCTTCATTGCTTGGCTCTCAGTTACACATAGATGTAATGGTGCTAATTTTGAGGCTTTTTAATATCTGGCTGAAATTGTCAAAAGGAATCAAGGACTATTTTTCTCTCCCCTTTCCTGTCCTGTGCTGTTAGTGAGTGAATGGTGTCCTTGCAGAATTTGGTCTTGATGGCTGCAGACCCAGTTTGCTGGGAGCATCTATACATAAAAATAAAAATCTTTTGCCTGGCAAAATGGTGAGCTGTCTGCCTTCCTTGGCTCTCTTAAGTCTGGAATACAGGTTTGGAGCTCATGAACCCCTGTGTAAATTGATTGGGTTTTGTGAGTTTCAGTAAGTGTCTTTTCTCATGAAGTCCTCCTCAGGTGCTTTCCACAAGTGCAGTTGAACTGGGTACAGGTGGCCAGGTGCTGGCAGTGGAAGGTTGTAGGGGTGTCCTTCGTGAGGATCAGGGCAAAAGTGTGAGGAGAGGAGTTGTTATGGAGTGACTCCAATGCCCATTCCCAATCCCCTTCACTGCTTGTGAGGAAAGTGGTAGAGGAGTTGGAAATGAAGAAGTGAAGTTGAACTTTGAAAAAGCTGTTAATTAGTCTTTGTTTCTCATTAGCCAGTTAACTTCCCCTAGGCTGAAACTGTTTTACCTATCATGGTAATTGGTAAGAGATCTCTGTTTATGTCTTGAGTTATGAACTTCTCCATCTTATTTTCTCCTATGTATTGTTAAGGAAGGGAGTGAGAGAGTGGCTGGGTTGGTTGGCCAAGGCCTCCACAGTCTGTAGCTTATGTGTATATTGCATTTTAAAAACTTCTAAAAATGAAAGAGTTTGAAAAGTGTTGTTACATACACTTAGGGTAGGTGTAGCTCCATGCACTTTTAGCTGACACAGGTTGGCAGCTGAAATCTGCTCAGTTAACAAATACATTTTTTTCCTTCCTGAATATAGCTCTATAAGCTTATGCTGGCTTTACAGTTAAATGCGTTTAATACTTCAAACATCACCTTTGGAAACTGATGCAGGGCTCTTGGTTTCTCAGTTGGAAACTTATTTTTTCTCTAAATGTACCTGGTGATCTGACCATGTAATAATGCCAAGAAATTAATTCAAATTTGTAGTAATATCTGCATATCTTATGAATACTGAAGTTGAAACAAGGTGATGTCTTGTGTGAAGAGTTGTTGGAAGTGGCCACTGATGTTAGTTTCCGAATGAATCCAGTGCTGCCATCAAAATAAGCTGTGGGTCCATACATGTTTTGTTATTTGCAATAGACACTCAGTCATGTCACTGCTTCTTTAAGGAAGAGTTGTGCCTTATTTCTTTATGCAACAATATTTTCAGAGCATCACTTAGGTTATGTGTAAAATGTTTTTCTAGCTTCCCTCCTCCACCCCCAAAGTCCCTGAATGTGTACAGGGAAGTGGGTACTGCTGTTGGCTGAGTTCTGTAGAGCTGAGCATAGGTGGGTTCAGATATGGAACTGGAACAGCTATCCCCGTAGCACTACAGGGTGTGTCTGTCAGCTGTCATCATGTAAGAAGAAAAAGCTGTCATTTGAAAATTGCCAAATTAATACTGGTTTCATAATACAGTATGTTTCCATGTAATTGTAATGTCTCCAAAGTGGGTTTGAAAGGGTAAGACTGTTCAATTTGGTTTTTTTTTTTTAGGGAGAAGGTAAAATAATACTATCAACAAGGTAGAGATCTAATAATACTATCAATAAGGTAGATTTAATGAGATTTTCTAAAAATGTGTTTAATTATGTTAAAAAATGTGTGAAATTATACTTCACAATCTCCTGGTTATTACTGCAGCCTCACTACTCCCTGTTGGTTCACTAGGTAAAAGTGTAACTTCTTTTCTTCTACAAGAGGACAAGATTACATGAGGTCAGTTGAGAGAGCTTTAAAAATCAAACCACTATTTGTAGTGTACATTTTTATTTCAATAAATCTCTGTAAAAACATGTTGAATTTGTGAGAGGTGGGTATTATAAGTATTTTAAGAGTAGGAGGTGTGGCAGGGGAACATAGTATTAATTAAAACTTAATTTTTAACAGTAATTTTAGCTTTATGAAGAAAGATTGCCAAGAAAAAGCCTTTAATGTGGCAAAAGCTGAAGGTTTACCTGTTTTGAAGCTGAATTCATTGGTCATCTTATTGTCAAGGGTTTAAAACCTTTTTGTCTTAAATCAATCAGCCTCTTTAACAAATATATGTTTATGAGTTTAAGATTTGAGTTGCAGGGAAGCCAGAATTGTGCTGCAATTTTATACAGAAGATTGAGAATGCTGTAACTAATTGGGTTAAGGTATTCTGTTCTCTCAACAGGTGTGTTCTTAGGAAAGGTACAAGAAAGCCATCTCCTTTTCCATTGTTCTCTTGATTATAAATTGCCTTTCTGGAGGAGGGCAAGGGCAGATTGGAAAGAATGTTGCAGTGGTAAGTTAAGGAACCTGCAGTGCCAGACTGGTGTTGAGGTTACCTGTGGTGATGTGCAGCACACTGGCCTGAGGTTGTCCAATTTGATGGCTCCATCCCACGTTTATGGGGCATGATGAATATATGTGGCCGTGCACCTGGAGTTGTGATTTGCTACCTTCATTTTGTTACTCTGTGCCTGGCTTCAGCCTCGAGCACTTACTAGCATGGCTGATTTATCAGCTCTATTATAGCCCTGGTATAGGTTTACAGAATTGGTTTTGTAGACATGGCTTTTTTTCTTCCCTTTATTTTTATTTTTTTCTCCACACTAGTTGCTGCTTTTTCGTTGGGCAGCAACTAGTGTGGAGTTCCATTTCACTTTTATTTTCATTGGGCCACTAATGCTAGTTTCTTTAGAAGAATTATGTAAGCCATTTTCTAAGCAGTAAAATTATTTTAATGAGGCTTCAGTTGCAGAGGTGTGTGTGTTCAGTTGGGTGCTGAAGCTGGTTGCCTTTCTTCCAAAGATAATTGTACAGGTGAACAGTTTTCAGAAATAAAGCAAGGTGTAGCTTGACTACTTAAAAGCAAAGAGGAAAAAGAATAGTTGGCTTATTTGCACTGACCTAATTTAATGATTTCCATGAACACAGCTAGTTTATCTGTGGTATCAGTTGCAAATTCTTACATACATATTCAGAAAGTAGATATTTGAGGGGCAGAAATGCTGATGCTAGCAGACATTTCACTTTGAAACTCTTTAGAGCTGTGAGTCTGTGTATTTGTATGAGCAACCTGAAAAAAAGTGAAGCATGGGAATCTGATAAGGGTTGTGGGTTTAGTTTTTTTGGGGGCTATCTGTTTTTGGGGATTTCTTGATTAATTTTGGAGCTATCTTTTGTACTGTGTAATTACTTTCCAGGATGTGGATTAGCATATCACTTGTGTATTAGTCATTTTATCTGCTAAAGAGCTGCCATGCATAGAAGTCTTTTCATAGAGGCATTATGCTTCCAGTGAGATGTTGTTCTTTCTCCTTTAGTTTCACAGTCTGAACCAAATCACTTTCTCCGTTCTGCCTAGCAGTGGTTTTGTGGTGTGTAGACCAAGGATGAATATATTTATTTTCTATATTCACTGTTCCTGGAAGAGAATGATGAATTCTGAATGCAAGTCAGTCAAGTTTTAGTTCCTGGTAACAATACAGATATTGAAATCCCTGCTTCTGTTTTTTCCTCTGACTACTAATGTCTAACGTTTTCCTAGGTACTAATGTATAAATGGAACGTCCAAATTTTTTATCATACCAGTAACTGTCTTGATTTGTAAGGACAAAGTGTTATTAAGAGTAAGGATGATGTTTAGTAACAAAGTTTGTTCACTAAAAGCCCACTGCATGAATGATACTATGCTCACTCTAAATAGTGACATTATTGGGCTGCTCCTTCAAGAACCTGCTGAAGTAACCTTTGCTTCTTTTGCGTATCAGTACTGTGCTATAGCTGCTATTTTGGGTTTCAGTTACTGGAAGATTATTTACTGTTGTCACTGGTTTTTGACTGCATTTATTAAAGTAAAGAGGGGGAAAGAGCTGTCCATTTTTTGTGACCTAACTTCAGGAATTCCCAAAATTCTCTTGTAAGGATTGTTGGCCGGACATTTGTGCAGTGGCCTCAAGACTCTCATAAGAAAGGGAAAGCTGTTTGCCCAGTTTCATCTGTTCAAGCTGGTTTTAGTTGAGGAGACACTTTGGTTATTTGAGATATTTGGCATCTGTCAAGCCAACAGCTGAACTGAAGATTTTACCAGGAACTTTTCTTTCTCATTGCAAAAAGAACACCTGTAAAAGAAGAAGCAGAAAGAAAGAGACTGCTTATAAAATTTCTGAGCTCTCAGATTGATTATGTTGACAAATTTAGTCTCACTAATTGAGAAGGTGTATTGATGTCCACCAACTGAGCGTTTGCTTTTCTTCCTTGTATTTCTGCTCTCTGCTTGCCTGGACACATTAGTTTTCTTTTTCAGCTGTCTTTATTCAGTATCCTTAGATTAAGAGTTTGCCAGTATGTATGCCACCTAGGGTTTTGGATGGTGGCACTCGTTTCCTTCTATTATATTCTTTCCTTCCTTCCTTGAAAGGAAGTTGATGGCTGTGTTAATAACCTGCCACAAGAGGACAGCCACCACCTCACTCACCCTCAGCAATAATAACCTTCAGCAGCCCACTGAGGGTCAATGTCCTTTTCCCCACCAGCCCCGGGAAGTCAGTTAGATTTATTACCAGAAGAAAACCCTGCAATGGCTTTGGACCATACTGGTCACTCCACCACATCCAAGGGATCCTGTCCGTGATGCCAATAAAATGTTACAACTCACTGCAGAAGGTGAAGGTAACCCAGATAATTGTTAATTGATCCCTTGGTGTGGATTAGAGTGAAATGACACTAAATGATCAGTGTTTGTAAATACACATTTGTAGGGTTTATTATAGAGCAGTTTGATTGCAGAGGAAAACATATATGTAGCCATTTTATTATTTATAATAATATAACAACATGAAGGTATTATAGTATGAAAGAACTACAGTATGAGAGCACAACAACATCACCCAAGGATATGCACAAGGGAAAAGAAGGGCAGAGATAAAGGTCAAGAGTGTGGTGATCTCACCCCCCCGTTACTTCTAATCCAATTGGTCGAAGTGCTGGTCACAGACCAGATCAATCAGTTGGTGGGCAAAGTCCTGAAGAAGTGTTGGGGAAAAATAATCCCCATGAAAATCCCCAGAACACAAAATATATTTGGTCCATGTTCACACAGGTTCAGGTGGGAATGCTTAGGTACCTCCCCTAGGGCAGGAGCTTCGCACTGGATGATGTAGTGTTGTGGATCATGGGAAATTTCGGCAGTCCTTGGCACCTTCTGAGAAAACACAGCTGCCCATCACACCAGTGCCATGAGTCCCATTATGCAGCCAAGTTCCATTATCACCCATTAACAAAGATGAACACACTCAGGCCACAGGGAAATGGCCTGGTATTTTCCTGGGGGAAGTAGAGGGAGACCAACAACCCAGTGGTTTGTGCAAAAGGAGGGCAGGTTAGAATGACAAGAGGTACCATCTGTCTCCATGGGATCTGGCTCCTGTCTCGCTCATAGCCTGTCATTCACTCACTGTCTTACCAGCTGAGAGATTTAGCCATTACACACCCAAAAGCTCACCACCTCCATTTCAACAAACCACCCTGGCATATTCACAAACTGGGAATATTTTGAGTTGTTATTTTGGGTCCTGACCCATTAACAGTTCAGTCTGTCACTGTATGTGGAATGCATGTTTCAGCTATTTATCTAATGAGTAAGTAGGAAGTGGACCAATTTCATATGCACAGGTGGCTAACAGAACAGTGATATTCCTGAAATAAAACTCTTGTTTGCTTCTGGTTAAATATTCATGTTGTCTCTTGCCTGACCACACATAGGAATTCTTAGAATGGGTGAAAATTTGAAGTCAAAAAGCCTTGGGGCAGGTTCCTAACCTACCAATATCTAAGTGAGAACCAAGCTTAATTGCAGTATTATGGATTTCTTTTAATAATCAAGCCACTTTATCTGAGACACTGTGGTTTGGATTGTGTATCCCTCAGTCAAATGCTGATTGACAAGAAAATGGAAGTTGTTTCCAGGGTGGACATGATAACTTGATTCAGTAAAGTTAAAGAATAAGGAACATCTTTAATCTCTCTTACCTTCACAAGTCTGTTGTAAATGCTGCTTAGAAATCCAGGTTCAGGTTTTGGAGGGCTCAGGAATGCATTCAAAAATCCTGGAGCTTGGAAACATGATTAATCTCTGCATAACATCCTATTCTCTCATTTTAAGATATGTCAGTGTATATCCTGGTAGAGAAGACCACTGTAGTGGAGCTTCTCCTGTAGAGAGGAAGATGAGGTTTAGACAGTGTGTCATTAACATGTCATTAGCCTACCCTGACAGTAATGGTGATGACCCAGCATGTCCAGGCTGTCACCACTAGTTAATAGCTTTTGCGGTCATAAAATCTCTACTGGATACTCAGTTTCTCTGTATGTGTGTGTTAGAGAGGTGTTTGATAAACCTGCAGGAATCTGGGCCTGCTTTCCCCTGGCTTCCAGGATAGCTTTCCAAATGAAGGCAGAAAATGTATTACGTATAACCTGTTACTGATCTTGTTCATCACAGCTCCTATGGACTCAGGCAGAGATTTCTGTTCACCTTTCAGACTTCTCCCGTATTAGAGGAACCACGATCAGAACCTTCTTTCAGACTTTGTAACATCTTAAATTGAGATGCAGGGTATTAAGTCTGGATAGGAGAATCTTGACCATTTGCCTTAGATCAGGTACTGACGGATTATTCAAGTACAGGCATTAGGTTGATACTGGATTGGTGAAGGAAAAGCTGATTTTTAAATGCTGTAAGGGCTTTAAACTGGAAGACTGTAAACATACATAGATATGGCTGCTGAAAAGGCTTGTTCCATATGAGGCCATGAATCAAGTTATGCTGACAAGATTTCAAAGCCATAATTACTTTCCTTTTATGTTGGGGTAGAAGAAGGTCAGGAATGGTTAAGAATGGTTAGAATCCCATGATCTGTTTTTTTACAGACAAATGTCAGCAAAATAACTTTTAAAATATTTGTCTAGATTAATTGTTAGGCCAGAGAAAATCGTGTGATTTGGTGTTCTTACTTTTCCTTCTCTGTGTTGATGATGCACTATATTAGGTTGCTATTAAATATTCTAAGCCATTGTACTTGTTGCCATATTGCATCTGCCTATAAGTAATTTGTTAGATCATTAAGTCATTTGGGGGCAGGGGTGGAAATACACCTCTGTGCTTTTTTGATTTCTGAAGTAAATAATTTCAAAGCTGAAGTGTTTCACGGTATGCTGCTACTGGCAGGCTTCTCAAATATAAGAATGACAATATTGAAATACTAATGTTTTAAAGCCCTAAGAGCAGGCATCAGTAAGACTTGAGTCTTGCACCATTAGTTACCTTGTTTAGACCTTGAATTTCCACAAGTGCAAGGAAATTAGCATTTTTTTGGTTTTTTTCCCCTTGCATTGTTATGCTATTTCATATTATGTTGTTAGGAAGTTAAAATTTGATAGAAAGGTTTCTAGGTATTCACCAGAGGATGAGTCACTTGGAGAAGAAGATATGTGGGTTTTGGGCACCTAGTAATAGTTTAGTCCAGAGCCTACCGTATATGTGGAATAATCCTACAGGCAGTGTAACCAAATGGAAGTGGACTGGTTTGCCTGCATGATGGATTACACTAGATGAACAGAGGCAGGAGGTCTGGGAGTTTGTGTTAACAGCAAGTATTTAAACTCTGTTTTTAAGATGTGCAGATTTTGAGCTGTAACACTTGAAAATTGGCTTCTCTTGATCTGACAAGTTGAAGTTCATGCATTGTTGATCTCTCTGCAGCAGCACGTGACACCAGAAATGTCACGACCACTTTGTTAACACATTTATCTTCTTCAGTTAGAAAAAAATATGGATATTTCAAGTGGTGTTACAACACAAATGTGTTCCCCTTCTTGCTTGTTAATATGAAAAGGTAAATTTGGTATCCTGTTTCTCTTCACATTCTTTGTGAACTCTTAATGATTTGTTAGCTGTTATAGTGTTAGAATTAATGATTTAATGTGTTACACACATGCTTGATATTTAATGTTAAGTATGTTTGATATAAAAGAAAGCTAGATCTACATATAGAAAGCAGTCTGTATTTAAAGTTAGATTAGGAGACTGCTTCTGTGTTGTTGAAGTAGCATGTGAATAGATGCAATTTATTTTTTTTTCTTCTTTTGATGATGATTTATTAATAATCATCATGTGTTTGACATTTTATTGATGGGAGGGGAGAGAAGACAATTAGAAAAACAACTACTAAAAAAGAAGCTTACTGAGATTTCTGTGTGGTGAGCCTTAATATCCGGGAGTGAGTAGAATAAACATCAAAGCATGCAATTTTTGTAACATAATGGAGTTTAGTTGTCTCAGTGACTTCTAATTTCTTTAACCCATGCTATTCTGCAGGCATCTTGCTTCACTGGCGGGCTGCTTCTCCCAAGTAGTTAAATGCTATGTGTGTATTTGTATAACCTGTTTATGGATATGTTTATAGGTTAACCATTTAATCTTTAAGCAAACTGGAACTGTACCTTAACAAGTGTAAACAAGTACCTTAACCTGTTTTAATTTAAGATATTCTAATACCCTGTAAAAGTAATGCTTCTGAATATAGTGGACAGCTCTCACTTTCTAGTCTAGCAGAAGCTAGGAGCAATGACTTTTATTTAAAATTATGCCTACTTGACCACTGGCTAGGAGAAAATATGATCAGAGAAACAGAGAAAATCACTGTGAAATCTTAGGTATTATGCTTCATGGTATTATGCTTCAAGGCAACACTATCAGAAACCTTAGAGAAAGATATCAAGCATGCCATGCCTACATGTAATACATGATAAAGCTTTTCAGTTAATGTTATAAATAAGGTAAAGATGAATGCTGGTCTAATAATTTCCTCTTAACCCTCTTTATGGGCAGTGTAAGGGTTTTGTTTGTGGTTTGGTTCTTTTTTTCTTCAGTTTTCTTCAGACACAGCATAAAAGGTGGAGAGCAGAATTTTTGCAGGTTTCTATCTACAGGTTTCTATCTGCAATGTCTTTGCTGCTGATCTGGCAGTGTAAATGAGAAATAAGCTCTCTGATATCTCTCTGCTTTAAATTTATGTAGTCCAACTTGATTCAATTCTCCATAGGCCCCCAAGACGTTTAGCCTGGGTCTTCATAATTGAGATGTATTGTTGCACATGCCTTGTGAGTTGTTATTGTAGTAAGAAAATATTAGCGCTTGATTACAGCACTTAAGAAAGTCTTTGTCAGATAGCTTGCTTCAGTTCCACTTTTTAAAAAAATTGAGTTCCCACATAGTGAAATACTTCAGTATAAATCAAGATTTTTCCTATAATTTTTAGAGGGCTTGCAGTCTGATCTATATTGAGTTCTGCGTTTGGGACACAGCTTTTGAAATAGTGTGTCAGTGTTGCTTTTTAGGTACTTCTAGAATATTCTATTAACACAACTGCATGGGTTGTTAAATTAGGAGGAGCTGAATCTTTTAGCATAATACTCATGTGGTTCACACTGCTGCTTACATGAATTATAATTTGTCGTACATGTTCCATACAGGCTGTCTCAAGTGTTAATTACCTGCCGGAGGTGTTCCCTCAATGTGCAGGTTCCTGGTGAATCCGACTTTGCCCAGCTGTGTTCCTTGGAGCACATGTTCCTTGTGCTCGCTGACCCGCGGTGTGGTCACACCGTGCTCTCAGCCCTGCCCTTGGGGTGCCTGCTGCCAGTCCTGCCTCCACATCCATTGTTCCCCTTGCTTTCTTAAGGAGGCAGGAGAAGGTGACCCAGGCTTCGGGACCTTAGCAGCTTTTGTCTACTTGTGCTTGGGATTACAATGCTTGAATGGAATGTTCCCCTTCTCTCATGGAAAGGCATTGCTCTTTAGAAGCAAGATTGGCGCTTATTGGTGTTATTTCTTGTCATAATGCTGCTTCTTGGTGTTATTTCTTGTCATAATGCTAAACTGTAAGTGACTTTATAAATGACTTGGTGAGTGTGTCTTCCTGTCTGTTGGTATCTTTTTGCCAGTAAATGCATACTAGTCCACTACAAGTTACTCCATCTTGTTTACAGAATTGAAGATCAGAAAAAAACCCTATTTCTGTGCCTGAGGACAGTGTTGTTCTGTTTTGGGGAAAATAATTACTGCAGTGACAGGCCCAACATAAAAATTCATCTCCTGCATTGTGCTAGGAGGTATAGTTGCCATGAAGTTCTAACTCACTCTCTGAGGTGATATTGTACATTTATTGATTAAGTAGATATTTGGGCTTGTGCTCTTTGAGATGAAAGTGATTCCTCTCTTTCTTTTGTCATCCTTAGAAATAATAAGAACTCACTGCTTAAACCAGAAAACAACCTGTGAACAGTAAAACACCTGGTTACTGAATTTTCATAAAATTCAGTACACCTCTCTTTAAATCAACAGTCCTGCTGTTTCACATTCAGAAATACAAGTGTATAGCCATTGGGGTTACTGAAAGAATAAACACAAAAAGATTAATTTTTATATTAGGGGTAATCAGAGAATCAAGTAGCATTTTAATCTCTTTTGCCTCCAACATTTAACAGTGTTGTCATGTGATTTAAAGATCTCTGAAATACAAAATCTGCACACAGAAAAAAAAGCTCACTCAACTTTAGAAATGTTGGACTATGAAGTTTTTGGCTGGCTGATGTTGCTAGAAGACTCCCTGTGTAAGGAATGTGTGCTGTAACTTGTAGAGTTTTAATTAGTAATGTTAACATTGAATCTTGAACATCCTTAGTGAAAGGAAAGCTGCACAATTGCTTCATGGACTGGAACAGACTAAAAGCAAAAGGAATTAAGCTAACTCCTGGATATTATTTTGTGTAGGTCCTGTTGCACCAGTGAAGCCTCCATCTTCTGTTCTGGAGTAGTTTCCAAAATTGGTCTTCTGTTGATAAATAAAGCCTAGATGTTTGCAGCAGCAGCCTTTGAGTAATAATACTGCAAATGAGTTGAGTTTTTTTCCTGCATCTGGAAGAATCTTTTCTTACAGTAAACATCCAATGCACATCTGTCCATGCACTAGCCGGGCACTGTCGTTGTGTGTGGTAGGGTGGTGACAGGCCTGATTTTGCATTAATTTGTGTTGCTTAATTCAGATGATACTGAAATCCTGGATGTTCTGCTTGGTCCTAGGGGCTGTATTGCCATATACCTAGACTATAACTGTATTTGTAGCTGTCCTCTGTGCAACATCCAGTTGAGTGTTTGCTAGGTCAACAAAGGAGGACTTTATTCTGGTATTCTGAAGCATTTTGTGCAAGCCTTGAAGGCTTTTAGATGTGAAGTTCAGTCTTAGTATAGCTTGTAACGTGCATACTGTCTGCTTAAATTATTCAGTGTCTGAAGTTGTCAAAAAGATTGGACAGCCTGGCAGGGCTGAGGGCATAGTTTCCAAAATGGGTTTCTCTGCCACTAGAAGGGGAGTAGTCTTTGATCAAGCTGCTAGAGGGAGTCACCACAAGAGCATTTTCTGATAACACAAAGGATGAAGAAGTCTTTGGTGTGAATAACCACTATAATTTGTGGCTGGGAGGGTGTGGCATCAAGTCAGAGCAAAGGGCAGTGTGGATTTCGCAGCAGGATTGAGGGCTGTGAATGCCCGCTTTGTAATGCTGCTGCTGTGGCTTCATCGTGTTACTTCCAGCCAGTAAACACTGAGAAGCTGAACACTCATATCTGCAGGGACTCAAGGCTGAGGTTTATAAACTAGTAATTCTGTAGTTTATATCAGCCTGTATGTGTACGTGCATGGGAAGCACTCACTCCTCTTGTGCCTTTGGCCACATATGAAAGCTTAGGAATCTTTCTGCTACTCCTTTTTTCTACCTTGGAGTCTGGTTGCTCAGTATGAAGTAATTGGGATTGCTCAAAAGGTTTCATCTATATAACTTGTTAATGCTGTGTTTTGCAGGTAATTTGTATTTTTAAAGTAAAACCCACAACCCTGAGTAACATTTACAAATCTTTTCATTCTAGCAAGCTGAATTGATCTGTGAGCCTGTCACATAGCTCTTGCGCAACTGAAGTGTGCATGCAGCTTAGAAGCTTATATATAAAATTAATAGGCAGAATTGTTTCACCTTAGGGGTAGTTATTTTTTCGAGTAATAATTATGGTGCAAGGCTAAGCATATTGTCAAGGCAATGCTTTAATCATGTACTGCAGTTCTTACCTGGGCACCTGTAATTTCTTCTAATACTGGAAATAGAGAGTAAGCTATGAAAGGCCAAAGAAACAAGTTTTTAAATTTTTAGTAAAAAACATGAATGAAATATGGGATCTTGTTGATGTAAACTACTACTAATAAAAAAAATCCTAGCTAGATTAACTTTCAGGCATCTTTAATTCTGTCTGATATGATTCAATTCAGTTATCTTCCTTTTTAATCAAATGTTCTGCTTTCAGGCTACGGGGATGAGATCAAGGGATTGTATCAGAATAAAACTGTAATCTAGTGATAGAACTTCACAGGAATTGTGAATGAAACTCTACTTCTGAACCCACTTCATAAAGTACTTGCTTTATTGTCTTTAACTCCTAATAATTTAGATTAAGGCATGTTCATGGTAGAACAAGTTGTTGATTTGATATAATTATTGGGAAAAAAGTATTTTTATGTATTTTTATGTATTTTACATATTTTTACATATTTCCAAGAATGAGGCTAAAACTGCTGGGGGAAGTAATTGGCAATTACTGCCATCATGGCGTTTCTGATGCTGTCAGTTCCTTGATTTAGACAAATTAATATTATGTCAGGAAGCTGCTCAGTTCAGTTTTGTCAGTCTCTTCCTTCTGTGAAAAATGCAGGTAGAAACAAGTCTTACAGAACTGGTCAGAAAATTGATCTCTTGAAATCCAATTGGTCATGCACCTTTTGCCACAGACAGCCTGTATATGCTCTAACTAGCTTCCCTTGCCCATCGTCAAGATTGGGGCAGACTAAATTTTGTGAACTAGCAGTTTTTTAATGAAGTAGCTTGTATATAAAATCTAAATCTTTCTTGCAGAAATGTTGTATATATAAATTTTCTCAAGGAAGTAGTAAAAGCTATCTTAGTAAACTTTATGCTAGTATTGAAAGCATTTTCAGGTATGTTGGTGTCTCATCCATAGGATTTAATTGTGAAACCAAAACCTACCATGATTTGGTGTTATTCTTTACCACAGTGTACTGAAATAGAATTGCTTTATAAAATGAGTATTCATTCCAGTTCTTTCTTGGTAGACAGTATTTGCCTAATGCAAATAGAGAGATGGGGAATAGGAGAAAGAAAAGATACTTTGCTACAATGTGATGCTCTTCTGTCGTGGTAAATGTGAAATAACACCAGTGACAGTGATTTGCATTATCAATGCAAATTATTTTCTGCAGTAAAGAGACAATAAGCCCTGAAAATATCTGCTTTTCTTTTTAAAGTGAATTCTGTCTTACTGCTAATGAAATGAGAAAGATTTTTATTCCATCTCTTGGAAAGACTTGTTAAAGAAGATGTGAAGAATTAAGTTTGTAGTAAATTCTTTAATTTGTTTATTGCTTAGTGATTGTGTAGAGAGATAATTAGGACTAAGCATTTCCCTGAAATGGGAGAAAGTCCTGCTTTGATTCTGAAGTTTCTATTGTGGATTTTACTGGAAGCTGTCATTCAGATTAGCTCTTGGAAATTCAACTACACCCAGAAATTCTGATCAAATTGTTTTATCATCTTTATTTGTAAAGATAAAATGGTGGTTACTACAGTAATAAAGGTATTTTCTTAATACTGTAAACATGTCAAAATGCAAACAGCAAAGCTTGTTGCATGTTTTGTGACACTGAAAGGAGAGGCTTTTTAAAATGTCACTGATGGAAATATGTGTGACTTTGGAAAATTTGTGGACATGTAGATAGAAAGGACCATGTTTTCAAAGGATACAGATAGGTGAAGGAAACATTTAAGTATTACTACTTGTTAGGAGGTAGGCCTGGGCTGTGCTTTTGTGCCTGTAGCTTAAAGGAGGTAAAATTTAAGAGTCACTGACTTAGGTTTGACTTAAATACTATATGGGTCATAAAAGCATAGAATCCTGAAATGATTTGTATTGGAAGGGACCATGAAGGTTCCACCTATATGTTGAAGTTGCCTTGACTTTATCTCATCAGCAGAAACTCTTTCTATTTTAATTTGTGTGTTTGGAAAGTGTACACCATTAAAGAGTTAATTCCAGTATTGAATTCAGGAAACTGAAAATGTTTACATAGGATGACTTCTGTCAGTTGGTAGTGTGTTCTGTGTGGAGCTTTTTGTGCTCAGTACTTCTGTGTGTTTGAGTTACACTATGTGAAATGATTTCATTTTTAAATAGCAGTCTTGTTTGAGATGAACATGGGACGTTGAACTTAATGAGTTACCTCCTCATTCAGTTTTGTGAGCTGTCCTAGCACTGTGTTGGCACAGAAGTTCATGTTAACTTCAGGTGTTGTTTAGTTGTGTAACGTTTGAGTTACTGCTATGATTTGTTTCAGGCATAGCAGATAGAGGATTTGACATGTTCTTCTCTTCAGACAAGTAAAACCAAGGAGTTTGTCTGCTCATCTGCATGGAATATTAGTAATTAACATGACTCTCCTGCATATTTAGATGACCTATGATATATGAAGACCTGGCTGTGTCCTCACCCCGTGCCATTTTTCTAATTTGAAAGAGCTCTAAGCCAAGCAAAGATTTCTTAAAATTGGAATCAATCTTGTAAACAGAAGGGGAAGCTGAATATAGTCTTTTCTGAAACAATGTAAATGGCAGCACAAACACAGTGTGACTGGAGTGATTTGGAGAGCTGATTATGTGTAAAACTCCTGTCAGGTGTGGAGAGTCTGATATAAATGCATGCACTATTTTGAATCTAGTCTCACCTGTCACCTTCCTCTCTTAAGTTCTGACTTAAAGTCAGACATCTTTGTCACTGGGTCACTGACGTGTCATTGAACAAGCAGAATGAGAAAGTGACCCGCCTGTTTGCAGCTCCTGATGTGGTGAAGATGGGCAGCCGTGCAGATGTTTCTTGGGTTGCTTCTCTTAAGTGGAGCTCAAAGAAAATGACAGTGGGAGAAGAGAGGTGCAGCTAGATGAGGAAGAGAAGAAACCAAAGCTGAAAAGTGCAAACATCAAACCTGTGCTCTAAACATGAAAGGAGAGAAGGAGGATGAGAGAAGCCGCAAGGCTCTCAAAGTCGAAATGCTGAAGAAAACTTCGGTTCTGGGAGAAAGCAGAGACATGCAAATAGGGATTTTCTATATATTCTCTGTGCTGTCTAAACTAGAGAGAAGTGAGAACTTGTGAAAGAATTTTAAACATGCTTCAGTGACTGGTTAGTTGAAGGAGTAGATGGTAAATGAGATTGCTTCACCCTTCAAATTGTGACTATACCAGCCCAATAGCCTGGTACATCTCCCAGGTGATGTTGTGCCATAGTAATGTGTTATACCTTTGGTTTAGTTACTGTAGGAATTCCAGAAAGTTTGGAAATGCTTCACAAAAGGCTTGACGATAAGACTTCATTTTGTGTAATTAAGACACTGCTATAGGCAATGGGCATATTTGGAAGTTAAGAGCTCTTGAAGTGATGCAGTAAAAAAGCAATTTTTTTCATTCCCTTTTCTTCACCACTCATATCTTAGGTCTCTTAGCTAACAGAGTAATTTTGGAGTATCTGTCTTTAGACTCGATATGTTCAGGTGTCTTTAAGAGACTAATTTTATGAGCTCATACAGCTGATTTGTTACAGCCTCTTATTCTAACACTGGGAATGCTTTTTTTTTTCTTCTTCAGAAATTGGCTGAATAGGTTTCTAAACCCAGCATGTTTTAATAAAGCTGGCAAAAATTCAGTCCAAGTTACAACTTTATATTGAATCAAGCAATACAATTTCTGTGATGCTTAGTTGGGCACAAAAAGTGATCACATTCCAAAATACTGTTCGGTGCTTACTGTGCAGCAGTTAAATGTAACCTTTTGAATTTTTAGCAGTGGTAAGTAACTTACAAGGAGTGCTTGGGGTAAATAATGCAGGATACAGAGTTTCTCTAGGAAGATGAAATCATAGGATGGTTATTGTGCTCAGTGAAAATATTTATGTGGTTTTTACCTTGAAGGCACAATACTCATTAAATAACTGAAACTGAAAAAACCATGCAGGATGTTTTTAGGGTTTTCTCCATGTATCCCTCAAGGATTATAAAATTAAGATGAAAGGTACTTAAGTGACCAGTGTGTAATCCATACGTGGTGATAGAGTTTCAGGAAAACATTTGGTTGCAATTTTGTAACACAGTGATTCGGGCTAGAAAATGACACACTGATTCACACATGTAGATGCCTTTTTTTTTTTTTTTTTTTAAGGTAAGTCCTGGCCCCTTAGCAGNATATTTATGGACATTCTGTAAAGGATGGTTACAAGGCTTCATGGGTTTGTCACTTATAGTAAAAATTGCCCCTTTAGAAATATTATCTTACATGAGCATTATGCAAAGAAAAAACTGTAACTCCCTTTTCATCCCTAGAAAAGACTAGAAATCAGTCTGTATGAATTTAATTCTCTATAAAATATTAGTACTGATTATAGCTGAATATGGAGTTATATCAAAAGCTTAGATATGTGAGTTTAAAGAATTTACCCTCAGAAGACATCCTTTTTTCCCTGTTACTCAGAACTTCAGAAATCACATTGTAGTTTTCTGAATGGAAAAAGTAGGAGCAGTCTCCTGTGGAGTGGCCATGCTTTCATTGTATTTCCCTTCTCTTCCAAATGTGAAACTCGCCAGTGGAGTGGCTTTTTACTGTCAAACATAAAGTGATTTTCTCCTGTACTGGAGGATGCCTCTAGATTAAAAGTCAAATGATACTTCTGTAATTTAATTGCCAAAGTTCTGTTCAAAGTAGAGCAGTTTTAGAACATGTTGCTCTTCTTGGAAGCACTGCATTGACTGTCTTGTCCTTCCCCTCCCGGCTTCATATGCCACTGTGTTCTGTGTCTGCACAGAAGACCTGTAACAGGAATCATAGTGATATTCAAACTCGCCATCTTTTTTTGGAGAGGTAAAGTGGGAACAGGCTAGTGGTTAAGTCCTTTAGAGTACTATGCTTGTGGGGCCATGTGTTCACATGGTTATTTTATTAACTGATGACTAATCAAATGATTTGCTCTGTTCCATTGTTGACTAAAAAGGGCTGCTCCTGCACAACTTCCCTAGGTTAGTGCTCTCTGGTGGTACATCAGTAACTGCTGCATTCCTGCATAATTGTGTCCAATCTGAACTAGCAAAAATAGTCAGATAAGATGTATCTAAATATTCAACAATTTCCTGTTGCTTTAAGTAGAAGTTGAGGAACATTTCTCAGAGGAAATTGGAACGGAAAAGGATCTCCTCACAGGATACTTGCTGCTTAAGATAGGAAGCCAATTTGATGTCTTGAACTTAAACATTTCAATGTTTTATCTAATTGAAAATGTTTTCACTTGATATGCAGGATGACTGTGTTTCTTTCTCCTCCTTATATGGAAAAATATTTTTTAAAAATAGATGTGAGCATGGTGGGTACTTTCTTCTGTGGCGGGGGTGGGTGTTAGTCAAGTGTGATTTCATGCTGTGCCTCTTGCCCAGACACTGCCTTGCTGGCAAATACTTTGACTGTCTTTGGTACCTGGCTGGACCAGTGCTGAGTTTTGGTTTCCTCCCTGGTAGGCAGCTCTCTTAGCACAGCACATTCGTAATGCTTCAGCTTAACACGACAGCTCCCATGTCTCTCTGGGAAACAGTTATGAGCTCTCCCCTGCAGGTCATTAACCTCTACTGAGCAATCCCTGCCTGCTTTGCTTCTGCTGCTTGCCTTTTTACTGCAGTTTTCCTGTATTATTTTTGAATGAAGAGTTAGGAAGAAGCATCTTTTGAAGTGGTATACCTTCTTCTTTGGTGTGGTATGCAGTATTAACCAAGTGAACTGCTGAGGAGCTGCAGCAGCAGCAGCAGAAGGTACTGGTGGTACTGCTGCTTAGAGGATGTACTGATGTTCTGAGGATGTGTGTTTGGTGAGAAGATGAACAATAAGCTTATGCATATGTCTAGGGCTCAGCTTTTCTTAAGTTTTAGTTGTGCATTTCTTTGCCTGGGGAACTCTTCCAAAGAACAGAATAAACACTTTTCTGGCAACAGGGTAGAGTTCTGTGTGTTGTATTAGGATAGTTAAGGTATTGTTGGACCTATGGAGCAGTCCTTTTGCCACTAACATCCTTTTTGCGTGTTCTTCACAGACTTTTGCAGTCTCAGCTGAGGTGATTCACAGCCAGCAGAGCTGAATTGCCAGCTCCTCTTACCCAGTGGACTTCAGTTTGAAAAACAGAAATAAAAAATGCCCCAGTGGTATTACAAGTTCCTGGGTCACTTGGTGTTCGGGCTATACAAAGAAGACTGTTGTATTTCTGAAGCAAGGGCTGGCAACTACCAAAGTAGGATTTCTATTTGTCAGCATTTTTGGGTAAATAATGAGTAGCGTCAGGTTTGAAATAGCATTGAATGCCTATAGTGCTGACTGCAGTTAACATAATTTTACTAGTGACTGGGGTAATAGCCTTGTTTAAATGCAGTAAAGCTGAAATAACTGTAGGCATCTTAAGAACATAACATAAAAATGTAGTAGAATAGTTGTCGCTTGCTATTCTAGAGTGTTGGATAGGCAGACATACTATGTGCTTTGCACAGCAGGCGTTAAACAGTTTTCCATGTAGCTTCTTGGAATTATCTCTGACTCATTCTTGTCTTGGCTTAATGGATTAATGGGGAAACAGCTCTTGGCTGCACAATTCCATGTTAGAAGAGGTGCCTCTAAAAAGTTCTTGCTTACTCTTCAGCTTCTTTAGAAGTCACAGTGCAGAAGTCTTGTGTCTGTAGCCCTTCTAAAAATCTTTAACATTTCAGAGAAGGCAAGTCCCGTAATACCGTCATCCTCAAACTGATTTCTTGGGCTCCTTAGAGGAAACCTTCCAGCAGAACTTGAGGTAGATTGTAATAAAAAAAGCAGCACAGCAGGAGAATTCTACAGAGTCTCTTGAAAAAAGCGAGTTTATCTTCCAGCTACATTGGAAGCCTTTTCTCTTTTTATTTTATATCCTGTTCTTGGGGATTGCTGGTTAATAATTCACATGTACTACAGTTACCAATTAAAGAAAAATTGCATTTGAAACAGCAGTAGGTTCAATTAAATATATTTGGGAATCAGTTATTTCTTTTATTGCTCAGGAAGGGAATTTAATTATTTAAGAAGTCCCTTCTTTATACATTTTTATTTTACATGAGCAAAAATTACCAATGGCTAATTACCATTCCTGAGAAATTTAACATTTTGAGGCTCTAAAACTTTGGACTAAAAACCAGAAAAAATGAAGCCATCTCAAGATGAAAAAAATGTTATTTAGCTGGTTTGAGTGCATGCGTAAATGTGATGACCGTCCTTACAAAACATTGTCAAACCTTGTCAGAAATCAAATATTTAGCTTCAATGGGTGGTGTAAAATAGCATAGTGATTGTGTGTACAGCAGAAATTGAGCAATTAAATATAAATGGAGAGAGTTGTAATTCTTACTCAGTCAAAAAGAATGGAAAGTGAATCTGTTCCTTCTAGAGTACCTTGATTTGTCACACCCTTCCACACCCCTTACAAAAAAATATGCCAGAACAAAAAAAAAAGTCCTTCATTACATGGTACACATATTACTGGAGTTGATTTGGTTTACTTTTTCCTACTAGTCTGTGTTCCATAATTGGATGCATGAGTATCACATATGAGTCACGTTATGGCTATTTGCCAGACTCTATAGGGGAAAAATAATATTTGTTTCTAAATGTCAGCTTGCAGAATTTCCTGCTTTGGTGAGAAGATATATCTCGTTGCCATGCATTGCTCTTTCTGACAGAATTCTCGTATGACAGTTGCTTCTTTTTCCAGAAAAGCTACACTGATCAGGGAGTGAACAGTATTCAGTATTAAGAAATATTTTATCTCTTTGTTTTTAGAAGGAAATTAACTTCTCACCTATGGTGATATAATGCAACAAAGCTAAAGTTGGCTATGTTAAAAACAGCAAAAAGGGATCTGAGTTAAACCATGTTGATTCTTAGTTGGCTGTAACAAAGTTGAGATGATTATTGTTAGCTTTTTCTCCTAAGTCTGACTTTTATACTGGTAGGGACCTTTGACTTCTTCTTTCATTTACACATCTTCATCCCAGTGTTACTGCAGGGTGTCTTTCATAGCAGGAGTGATACTCTAGAAGTGTTGCTGGTTGTACAGAGCAGAGGTGTCCAGCAGCAAACATTTGCTTGTTAATCATGACTGGCTTTGTATTTCAAATTATCTTGGGTGATTCTGGTAAATGTTTCCTAAGGGATTCCATAGACTGGTGCAGGTAGCTTGGTGACTTCAATAAATCTCTGTCTCTAGCATATGCCTCCTTTATTACGGTTGTACTTGTTCTGGTTTGTGATAGCCTTTTAAATATCGGCCTATACATACAGGTATCGAAATGACCTGTTCAGTTTCACCTGGGATCCATCCAAGGGCACTGAGGGAGGTGGCAGAAGAGTTCACCAAGCCTCTCTCCATCATCTAGTATCAATCCTGGCTAACCAGCGGGGTTCCAGATGACCAGAAGCTGGACACTGTGACACCCATCCATTAGAGGGGCTGGAAGGAGGATCTGGAGAGCTACAGGCCAGTCAGCCTGACCTCAGTGTGCAGCGAAGTTATGGAACAGATCATCTTGAGTGTGATCATACAGCACCTATAGTCCAGCTGTAGGGAATCAGACGCAGCCAGCAAGGATTTAGGAGGGGCAGGTTCTGCCTGATCCAGCCTGATCTCGTTTTATGACCAGGTGATCTGCCTGCTGGATGTGTGGAAGGATGTAGATACTGTCTACCTGGATTTCGGCAAAGCCTTTGATACTTTCTACTACAGCATTCGGCTGGAGAGGCTGTCAGCCCATGGCTTGGACA
>VXAX01006558.1:0-232915 GCA_013399835.1 Leptocoma aspasia
GAGGGAAGGAGGGAGGGAGGGACCTGGCTCTTCTCATCCACATGCCTGTTCAGGGCTCTGCCTGCTTTTATCCAAATATCTTACCCGTATTTGACCAACCAGAATTTCAGTAGACTTTTGACATGCTACATGACTCACCAAAGATGCCTTCTGTGTTCTTTTCGTGCTTGGCAGGGCACTGAGCACTGCTTATCTGTGATCCATAAACTCCTGGAAACACATGATGGAGGAACAAGTATCCCTAAAAAAACCCCAGGTGATTAAACCACAAGTAAACAATCAAGATATTTTTTATATTTTCTTGTAGGCAAGTATGTGTAGTTTGAGGACAAATATTTGAAGATGCTAAATGGCAAGCAGAATTAGTTTTTCTGCGGATAAATATCTTTATTTAATTACAGAGAACTGACTGGCAGAATTCTTTTAGTATTAATAGATGCTTTCCCCATAAATGCCAATTCAGCAACGGGATTCTTAATTTGTAAATGTGCATCACTAATTTTGATTTTCAGTCAGCAATCTCAGCCTGAGCATAGACATATATATTCTGCACACACAGAAATTCTTGCATTTTGTTCTGTTTTACAGAAAACAGTTCAATCCTCTACATTAAGCAAATTTCGTAAGAAATTGGTAAGTATTGAAGTGAAACCTATTGTAAGTAATAATCTGAAACCAGAATTTTGCTTTTAAACAACACTTCAGGAGGTCCATAAGCATATTTCAAATGATATTTTAATAACTGATGCTTAAATACTTTTAAAGCAGCACTGTAATTAGATGTGTCTCTTTGAAACTTTCAGTTAAATAATGGCACACTAATGTAAAGAAAAACAGCTTTTCACTGAATAATTTTGCTTTCATCAGCTGAGATTAATACACTCAATAAGCAGTTGTTATTAAACTAAACATTCAATAATGAGTCATTACAGCTGTATTAAATTCATAGGGCCAAGTGCTGCAGCTTGTGCTCCTGGAAGTGGGCAAAGTTCCCATTGCCTGAATGGGAGCTTTAACTGCACGTGAATTGTAGGACTTGTCTCAAAACTATCTTGGAAAACTAATACGGAAAAATGACACTGTGCTGAAACAGAGTTTGAAAACAGATGTTTCAGCTCTTACCTATTGCTTCTGCCTTAAGTCATATACTTGCATTACATCTGCATATATTTCTTGCACCATCCATCATTGCACAACAGCTAAAAAGGAGGTGACTAGTTCTAACTTAATGAAATTTCAATTTAACATAACTACTCAAAAAGTCATCATTGGAACTAAGATATCTCTGGAGATCTTGCTCAGTTTTTGTTTCTTGAATATGATCTAGTTTTTCAGTAAGAATATCACTCAGATCTTAAAATGGATTTTAAAATCACTTTTGAATCATAAAAATTCTGCTAAAACCAACAACAGTATGAACTCAGTTGACTTAAAAGAGTGACTTTTGTAAAATTCTTCATCTTAGAGGACACAGGATACATTTTAAAGGATGTAGTTTTCTTCATTTTAAAGAAGAAAAAATTAGCATCTTGCCTTTTTTTGTAAATTAAAAATCTTCAAAACTGATGGTGATCAGGTGATGGTGATTCAGAAACACCTGAATTTCTAACAAGAAGTTAAAAGGTCTTATAACTTTTTTTTTTAATAACTGGTTTTTTTTTGGTCAAAGTGCAAAGATCTGTGAACACTAGCAAATATTCTTTCACCTTGTTGAAAATGCATTGGCTTTTAGTAATGATAAAACCTTTTATATATGAAGAGGTGTCCAAACCAGCTGCAAATACTTCCACTGAAGTTTAACTATGGCATTTTAAAAGACCTGAGAAAGTTATGATGATAGAACAAATATAAAGCAGCACGTGGTGGGGCATTCCAGATAGCACCACCAAAGGACTTCACTGGCCAGATATGATATCTTTTTATTTAATGACTCAAGTTCCATTTTTTGTCCATGAAATTTGAGTATTAACTCTGCAAAATATTTTTACTAGATCAGTATTGAAGATAGGAATTTTAGGTTTTGTTCTTGTGTATAATTTCTGAGCCATCAAGACATCTTCTCCATCACTTGTTAGCAAGAATTAACTTTCCAGCTTTAAAGCACAAATATTGTACTTTCTGCTGAAGTGACAAGAATATGCACAGATTTATTATCTTTGTGAGACATGAAGCTAATAATTTGAATTTGAAAACAGTATTCTGTTCCTTTTAAAGTTTAATACTTGTAGGTAGAACAATTTAGTATAGCAATAGTCCTTGAAATGTTCAAATGCTTCTGAGACTTGATCCCTGAATTACCACTATAAAAAAGGAATTACTCCTTTTTTTTTTTCCCTTCAAATAACGTTGTTTGGGAGTTCAGGCTGCACAATGCACAAATGCCTCAGTATGGATCCCAAGTGGAGTTTGTGCTTGTTATTTAAATGAGTTGGTTTTGAGCTTGTTAAGTAGAGTGGCATTTGAGCTCTCTCAGCCTAGAGCTCTACAAGGTGAATGACTTGCACAAGGACTCCTTGGCACTCCTTTTCAATTTACCTTCAAACTCCCTCAAGCCCTAAAAGAATCAGTTTCATTATAACAAGAGTTTAGCCTTTAACATGCAGAGCTCACTAGCCCTTGGTCTTCAAAAGGCCACTTTAACAGGAACAAGAAGAAAACCCACAACGCAAACTTGTTTTGTTAAGTCTGCAGGTGAACTGCATAGTTTGTGGAAATTCTGGGTTCTCCCCAAGTCTGGCATTGGAAGTTTGAACCTAAAAGAAGGAAAGGTTGGAGGTTTTTTAGCATCAGTGAATATAGTGATATATGCATTGAGTCTTACTCAATGCCATATAGTTTTAAAGCAGTTTCAATTAATGACTACTTAAAATCACTGAAATATAATTAATGGAGTACACCATTGATTAACCAAGGGCAGTAGTAGCAAAACAAGCCACTGCCTTTCTTTGGGCAGAAGAACTGGTATATGGGTTTAGGGAAAATGACAGACCTAATTTCTCTATATCCTGCTAATGAAACTGATCCATCTCATGAGATTTTGTGGTTTAAGCTGAAGAACATCACAAGGATGGTAAGGAAGGTAAGATTCTGGCTAATGGGAAGCTAATGATAAGTTCTAAACACTGGGAATAATGAGGTTGCAGAGGACTTATTAGTGAAAAGGTTGACCTGGCATTAGATATCAGTCAATATTTTTGTCAATTATGTGGCAGAAAATGAGAACATCCTATTGAAATTGCTCGTGATGTGAAGCTGGAAATCTTCATTGATGTGGGAAGTAAACATAATGAGGGCAAGGAATGCACTTAGGAGATCCTGTATTACGAGAACCTTATTCGTCCATCCTAGAGAAAGTTTAACAAAATGATTGTCTCATTCAGGACTGTTCAGTTTGGTGTTGTATTTACATTGCAAAAAGGTTCCAGAATCATAAACACCTACAAGGGCTTTGGCTCTAAAATTTGAAGCACAAGGTTATTTTAAAAGTGATTGTAATGATCTGTGTGGATCTGCAAGCAATGCTACCACTGCAAGAATCAGCACACCCTTGCTGGGAACCAGGTACACACAGCACCAGCAGACCCTCCTTCAATAAGAACAGAGAGCCAGCCCTCTGCTCTCATTTTTAGGATACAGGCCTAATTACCTTCAGGTCCAGCTCATTGCATTCCTGTAGGAAATCTCAGCTGGAAACCTGAAATATCTTGCATTTCTCTCATAGCTGCACCAACAGGCAAAATAATACAGGCTGTGCAATAATTAATTTATAAAAATAACCATAAATTGTAATTATACCATCACATGAGAAAATCATTATGGGTTGTGTAACTAACCTGATAGAGATCAACCACCCTGCTCTGTCACCTGCAGGTGTGAGCACTTGGGCTGAATGTGATCCATGCAAAGTCACAGAGAAAGTCACGTGCCTGCAGAAATATTTGGGTGGAATTGCAAGCTCACCCTCAAGAATTATTATGTTTTGGTGTGTTGTTGGAGTCTGAGCTTAAGGCCAGAGTTCACTGAAGCGTTGTCAGACTGCTGCAAGAAAAGAACAGAAAAGCACAGCTACGTGGACTTTCCCACTCGAACTCATGCTTTGAATATCTTGTATTGTTCCTGACAAGTTTTAAGTTACAATATCAGTCATATCTAATATGTTGGAAGGTTGGTAAGGGAACTAATAAAAGCTTGCTATTGATCAGGCATGTGCCTTGTTATAAGAATCTGCAATAATTTGAGTAGCAATGATGGTTTCTTAGAGAATTGCCACATACATAATGCCAGTGATTTCTAGTATTTTCTGCTCCCTGTGGGAGGATGGACATATATTACTGGAATTTGCTGTATAATGATGCACAAGAAAGGCAGTTCATAGTCCCAAATCAATTCTTATCTGTCTTTTAGGATCAAGACTACAAGTGATTAAACTTCAGAGTAGAAACAAGTGCGTGCTACTCCCACTCTAAAGAAATATTTCAAAAGCTCTTTAATAATATTTGTCCGTGGTTTTATTATTTTCCCTTCATATTCCCCCATATGTTTATTCTTTCCTCTTTATGTTTAACATATGTCTTATTAAGTCAATGAAATTTAAAGTAACTTCTGAAAGAGAAATGGGTGCACCTTACATACCGAGCAGCTATACCAAATTACCGGGCAATGTCTGTTCTTACAGTGGGATAAATCTGGAGTAAACTGGCTCAAATTGGTAATGTTAATATGTTTTTGCACTGGGACAACAAAGCAGGACTTGGATTCAATGACTTGTCATAGCAAATGAAATGGGGAGGGCAATGTGCACTTGGTCAGCACTGCACAAGTGACAGGTACTTGAAACCAAATGCAGCTCACAGGTACCACTCATTCCAAAGAAACCTCCATCCCACATTGTATGTTCTGTTTGTCTCCTAAGAGTCTTCTCTTGAACAGATTTAGCTTTCCATGTGGTCCTGTAAGCCGGCAAACGGTGAAGAAATAAAACAAAAATAGATGAGTTGTGAACTTTACTATTGGATTGACTAGGCTTGCTGATAAAAAGCCTTTATCTAAAATGAAGCCATTATATTAAATTAATGATCCAGCTACCATACAGCACCAGCAACGTATTTTAGTTACAGTATTTTTGGTTGGCTGAATAAAATAGCTTATTTACTTCTAAATACTTAAATAGAAGCAAAAACATCTGAAGTGACTTACATAATGATCCTTCTTAAGAAATGATGAGATGTTCACTTCTGAATCTATTCATGAAGAAAAATTAATACAACTATAACAAGAATGGGTACATTTACCAGCCAGATGACAGAGAAAGGTTTTAATAAAATAAGCAATACTCATAATAACATCAATTTTCTTATTCAGAAATATTCCTGAAATGAATTGTTAGAAGTGTGTTTCCTATTAAGGATGCTTTTGTGGATGATGCATATAAAAAATTAATTAACCTCCCATTTTGACATTGTTCCAACTGACATCCTAACCTTGACACATCTGTTCCCTCCTGTATTACATTCACTTGTTTATTGTATATTTGGCTCACCTGTATGGTATTTGCCCATGCCACATGATATTTTATAAAGTTGCAATCATGTTTTGACAACTCTGGTGAAATCGGTATGTAGAGTTCTACATTGATAAATATATATAATATATATATATATTTTTAAAGGACATGAAATAAAAGGTTTAACTGAGAAATTCAGATATTTTCTAGACAAAACTCTGACCCTCAAATGACAGTTCCTTCAGCATCTCAAAAATAAAGAACTAAAGAAGTACATTAGAGTGCCTAATTTTTATTGTTTTGCACAGTGCTCAGCACAGTGGCAGTCTCCACCTCCCCAAAACTTGTGAGTGAGGAGATGTGCACAAACTCTCCGATTTTCTCTGAATGCAGGACAATTCTGTTTAAGCAGGACAATTCTGTTTAAGCAGAATGTTAAGCACAGCCCTTAGTGAAGGAGCTGGTGAACTGCTCCAGCAAGTCCAGAGTGACCTGCAAAGGCATTTTCAAATCTGTGTTTCCCTGTCCACAGGGGTTACAAACCTAAATCTGGATTTGCTGTGGGGTGAGGGGTCTCTCAATTGCCCCTGCAATATGTCTTAGGTGCACTGAGGTGCCTGTGTTTAGATTAGGAGACACTTGGAAATAATTTTTGTTCTTTGACAAGAACCAGGAGATGGAGCTCCAGACTGCACAGCACAATTTCTTGGTGCCAGAACAATGAAACCTGTTATTTCTGCACCGTTAAATGCTTCGTTCTTTTCAGCTCATAATTTACAGGATTTCTTTAAATCATCTCTCTACTTATGGGAATTAAATGCTCCTTCTTTGAAGCACTGTATTAACCCCAGGGAACAATTGCTAATGTTTTTCTTCATGGATCTACAGCCTAAAGTTAAAGAAAAAAAAATCTGATTAGGGAGAAATCAGAACAGACATTGATTTAAATTAGGTTTTGGGGATTATTCTGATAGTATACAGTAACTTTATCGTCTTCTCAGTTTTATGAGTATATGGAAATGCTCAAAAAGTAAAATTCCATGGAAAATACAATCAGGTACATCCCTACTATCTCCCTTTAGAAATGGAAAGCACAAAATTCTTTATGTAAAAGCATAGTAGTTAGAAAGGGGAGAAGGAAACAACATCAAAGTCCTGCATAATACAGCATGTGTATTCCTTCACTGGCATTTCAAAAATGCCACATTTTGGGGGTTCTAATAATTTTAGGTCACATTTAATCACTTCTATGAAGAAGAAAATTCATTGCTTTGTTCAAAGCAGTGAATTTTGGAGCTGTTTGAGAAATCATCACCTGCTATGGAAGTCTAACCAGAAAATTGTTCTCATATGTAACCTGAAAACAATATAAATCCCTTAAAAAGTGAACCCTTCATGAAACAAAATTAGTTCAATTCTGGTTAGCCTCCCACCACATGAGAAGCCTGATACAGCAATTAACCTTGTTTTTAACTGATATTTAAACTTAAAGTGTAGGCACATGCTTGGATCTCTAGTCAGATTTTTGATACCAATCAGGGAGATTGTGTCCAACCTCCCAGAGCTGCAGGTTTCTCAGGGCACGTTGCTATTAGCATTTTCCCAGTAAAACAGTTACATGTTGAGAATAAAACTTTAAAAAGCCATAAAGAGGCTTAAGAACATAATTCATGCTGACTTTTACTTTTTGTATATGTGTCAATATATTTTCATAAAATCACAGTAATTTAAACTGATTTTCCCCCTCTGTGCTATGTAAGATTAGAATATATAGTAAAAAACAGATCTTGTTTTTATGCTATAGTATTTCAAAAGTGTGATATTAATTCTGGCAAAAATAATCTACAAAAGAGCTTTACAGTTATAACTGTTTGACATAGGAAATACGTGAAAGACCAGTTATGGGCTGATCAGAAATATCTCTTGACATTTTTGGAGTGCAATGTGCAATGTGAGAAGGGTTCACGTATTTAATTATGACTTTTTCAAATAGGGTTCTCCAACTCAATGGGAGCTACCACACATACTATTTTAAGGAAAGATAATATAAGATTTTTTATGATAGGGAGAGGGAAAAGAACATGTCTCCAGGCTGAAATGGTTATCAGTTTTTAGATCAATCACCCCTATGTAAGTTTTTTCCATTGGTAGCAAGATATTAAGATATTTACAGCCAACATATATCACACTGAATAGATTGTATGAAGCAAGAAGGAAAAATGAGAATATACTAAACATGCAGTCTATAGAGCTTTTATTAAGAGTCTAAATAAGATAGCTGTTAAATAACTTACCTCTGTCTTGCCAAAGATTAGAGAATGAAGTCCTGCTGTAAGCTTAATATTTCTTTTTCATATTTTTTAAATTGGACTTACCAGTATACCATCAAAATTTCATTTTCCTAAATTACTCTTCCATGTTTATACTCAAAATACTTGGAAATACAAAACAAGAGCATACAAAATATTGTTTTCCTTATTTGTGAAATTCATGGAATGGACTGACCATTTGGGCTCCTAGAATTAAGAAAAAAAGTTATATTGTGAAGGCCACGGGCTGCCCTCACACCCTTGTTACCACAGCACACCTGGATGTGAGGATGTGATCATAGCAGTGCATCCTGAGTGAATGTGCAGATTCTGCTCGAACCAACTGCCTGAGGCTGCAGAGAAAAAGAGGAAAACTCACTCATTTTCTTTTCCAGTTAATTCAGAGCCCTGCCTGTGGTCTGACACCAGCACAGGTACCACCTCTGTGTGCTGGTGTTCTTGTTCTGCTGCTGGGTCATTGTGCTTATGTAGAACGCAGCTTCCTCTTCATATCAAAATATAAACTGGGCTCAAGAAATGCCCCCAAGGTCAGAAAAATATTAGTTTAAATGTGTGCAGCTTCCCAAACTTGTGGGTAAGTGGTGCAAGAAAGATAACTAGTTCCAGTTTTGGCTATTAAGAGGTGGTCAAATAAATAAAACACTGCTACATTTACACTACTTCAGATATGTTATGCAGTCATGAAGAGTAAAAGCCTCTTCTGGTCTCTTGAATTGTAAATACTCCCTATGTGAGACAAATTTCTGTGTCAAAATACAGTTAACAATGCAAAATGATGAGAATTCCTGTTTCAGTATGATAACAGGATCAGAGAAAGTGCTCTTGTTACTTCCAGAAAAGAGGGTGGGTATATATAGAATATGCCTGGTAGCAGCTTCTATAATTAACATTGAAAAGTAGTTAGCATTGTAATTCCCTGTTTTCAATCACTTACAGCTTTATGAAACATCTCCCTTTTGTGCTCCAATTTTTGTCCTGGATTTATGCCAATGTCAGCATTTTAAAGGATGAAGAAAGAGTCTTCTGTATTCCTGAGAAGACTGAAAATACACACAGGGGTGACTGCTCTGTGCAGTCCTGTGCCCCAAAATTCTGCTTGAATGTCGCAGTTTGCCAAGAATTGGACCTTGCCAAGGCCTACGACTTTGTCCCAGGAGTCAGTGTTAGTGGTTTGTTCATATGGAAAAGGAATGGCAGGTACTGAATGAGCTAAGCTCAGGGAATTGACACAGGGATTTTTCCCCCACTTTCCCCACAGGAAGGTTTGTTGGCAAAGAAAGTTAGAAAAATCCAAGCTCCCACCTTTCTCTTTTAACTAGCACCAACAGCTGCCTTACATACTGATAGTCTTAGTTGCTTATGTTTTAGTAGCAGGATACATGGACACTTGAAAAGAAACCAGGCAAAGATTTCATATCTGTGCAATGCTCACACACATACTTAAGCTTTTTCCCAGTTCAGAGCAGAAAGAAAAAAAAAAGCTTTTTGGTGTGATCACAGCTTTCATAAATACCTGCAAAGTGTAGAATTTTTGATGTGTCTGCAGTCATAAATATGTCTGTTAAGCATACAGTTTTGAAAGGTCAAGTAGGACTCTAAATTTCTTGTAATTAAGATCTTTATTCTGAAAAGATGTGTGCTTCCTCTTAAACTGTTTGTGAAATACAGCAAAATGAAAAAATTCCCTAGGAGTGTAAAGTCACAGTTTATTCCATGGCAAAAGTAAAAACGTTTTGCCAAGCAAGCTGGTAGAACCCAGGCTGCTCTTTTTATTAATTGATGTAAACATTAAAAATAAATGATCTCACTTATACAGGTATCCACTTTCTTGTGGAAGTGCACACAAAGAATCTGTGATGTTTCCTCCTTCCATGCTTAATCATATCTTTGCCTTTTAAACACTCAGCGAAATTAAGATCAGTTTCATGAAGAGTTTAAGGGATCTGCTAAGGTCTTTCTTCTATTCCTCTTCACCTCCAGCATCTCTGCCACCCAGGGAGATCCAGGAAATGCTCTAGCTTAGAAAAGAAAATAAAAACTTCTATATGGGCAACTCTCCCCAGTTTGATCTGCTGCTTTTAGGCCCTTGGCTCTGCTGATCCATAACTTATTGCTCTGAGCCCAGCTTCTCTCCAATGAATTCACTTCAATTCATATTAGAAATGGAAGAGAGAAGTGATGTAACTCCAAAACCATTATCTTCTCCCCTGTGGATTGGTACATGAACATGAAATTGGTACAATGTACATGAAAATGTACCAACAAACCAGCAGCGTCTACAGATTCCCTGCTATGCCAGCAGCTGTACAAATAAAAGCACATATATAAAGGAGTCATAATCTTGGCTAAGTGTAAGATACAACAAGAAGAAAAGGCAACTTGACTAGCAGTAATTTTAGCTTGATTTTAGGCAGAAAACCTACAGATGTAGTGGCCACACTACAAAGGCAAATCCATCAGTACTTTGTGTTCATCAATAGGAAAGTAAAACTTTGCTCACTCAAGGATGCCTAGTGTTTTAGGAGCTGGCTTCCATTTTCAAAAGTTTTAGGCAGTTGAGTCAAAAAGTGGCGAGATGCATAAATATGTGGTAATTTGGAAAAGGTGCTTTAGAAAGGCCCCCAACAGGTCAGGTGGTGACTCCAGCAGATGTGGGTGAGTCAGTGACTCTTGCCCAGCTCTGAGCACCACACACAGAGCTGCTTCCTGCACTGCAGCTGAGCAGACACCTTTGCACACCTGACCCAGACAATTTCTACAGTTTTTACCCGGCACTCTTGTCTTAAATAAAGAGATAAGGAGCAGACTGTGTATTTTAGGCCCCTTCTTTTTTCCCCTATTTTAAATTTTTTTTTAAATCTTTTACCTAGTCTTTAAAATAATTTCCTGCTGACCAGCTCAATTGCTTAAGTTATGTATTAAAGGTACCTGATTCCCTGTGCATCTGCCTGTACTTGTGCATCTCCTAAACTATCCTGGCAGTTTAAACACTGAGCCCCTTCAGCTGAGTCTGAGGCTTGCCATTGCATGCCTGATATCTTTTATTTTACAACAATAAATGCCACAAACCCACTAAATTTTTTTCTTGATTTTGTCTCATTGAATTATGGTTTCTGATAGTTTTCTTCTTCTATGGCTCTGCAGGTATATCCTAATAATTTTTCCCAATTAGGATTGGTACATTTAGCCCAACAGAACTGGACAGAAGTCCATTTGCACCCATAGTACAAATTTTCGCTTGGATAAACCAAATTTCAAGTGAAGGAAAACCCAGTTCTTTGTCCTAATACATGGTGTAAACGGCCAAATCATCAGAGCTAAATAGTGGATCTGAAAGAGCTCTTGTTTGATAATCTATTGCCAGCCTCCAGACAAAGAAAGAATTCTTTGGCAACATTAGAAAATGCTTGAAGTCAGAACAACAGAGATAAAGCAAGTGATACTTCCTGTAAATTATACAGCATATGCCTAAAGATAGGAAATATGAATCTATGGAATTAAATGACAGTTTTCAAATTGGTTTTAGCTAGAGGTTAAGCCAAAGGCTAAACTTGTCCTTACTGAGCAGGAGGCCCTAGGCCTGAGGCTCACAGCTGAAGTGTCTAATTACTGTGGTTAGACCAGGCTGAACACTGACCTTGATGTGTGCTGGCTTTCTCTGCCAGCTCTGAGACAGTGCTAGTGTTAAGTTATCTCTTTTAAAATCCTTTTATGGTTATTGATCAGCATTTGTCCAAGAACCTTTCAGGGCACACTCAAGGGGTTACGTAAATGATTGGCAAAAATCCACAAAAAGGAACTTGGTGTGGGTGGGCATCAAGCATTCAGTGGTCTAAATTTGGATTTGAGTAATCAATTGAATTTGAAAATTGAGTATTCAATTTGGATAATAGTTCATTACAGCACTCAAAGCAGTGGCCATTGGAACAAGGAGCTTCTGAAATGATCAGGGGTCGAACCCATAACTCTGTTTTCACACATCTTCTACCCAATTTAAGGATGTTAGCTAATATACACAACTTGTAAACCTTTCTTTTTCTGGAGACAATGGTGGTGCTATTGTTTGATGTACCACTAAGTAATTGCCTGATGGTTCTGCTTAAGTAGAAAATTTGACCTTTTTCTATATTTTTTTTTGTTGCTATCAGTAAATTATGCCCAGCTGAACTCTAAAAGCTTCAAGCTTTTATTCTTCTCTAATGAATAAGCTATTTACTTCATTAGAACGATGGCAGGCTTACAGAAGTAGAGTTTTCACATGGCAGTAAAATGGCATGCGAGTGGTTATAATGGCACTTCGTGATATCCTTCTTATATTCAGTAATTTATTATTATGCCTTCAATCCTATCCTCAAGATAGAAGGAAGGTTAAATATGGTCAGGTTGTCATCACCTTTATATATAAGAGTATATATAAATTGGAGAGACCCTTTTAATGGTGATATTTGCTTCCAGATAGTGCTAATGGTTTGTTGGTGACACAGCCAATGTGCTGGACAAATTGTTTTCAAGACCCAACTCATGCTTGGAACACTGTGCTCTGGTACTCAGTGACATATTTTCGTTATCTCAGTGGAGGGGATCAGACTTTGATGACAAAAAATTGCAGGTTTGAGGCTTTCCAAGACCACACAGAGTTTTATCTTTCTGACTAGATTCAATTCCTTCATGCTGAATTAGAAATTTTGTACAAAGGGTGGTGATGCCACCTGTCAAACAAAATTCCTCATTCTAATAATTCTAGGAAATCAGCCCCACTTTTTAAAGAGCAGTGAAGTTTCTCTTCTGCAGCTCCATGCTCTCTGGAGGTTATTTCTTGACAGGTTGAGTATGATGGCTTCCAGTTGTTCAAAAGTATGTCTCTTGCCATCATTGTACATGGCTAATTGCATTTTATAAAAATGGTTTGCAAGTGATTTGTGAGGGAAATATGCATTACAGCTTGCACTTCATGTTAATTTCCAAATTCATTTATCTCACATAAGTGTTTTCTAAAAGTCAAGAACTAAAAAATATAACTAGGAGTAGTTTTCAGAAGCCTATTACTGCAAGTTCTTCTACAGGGAAATGAACAAAATAAAGTTTAAATGCTTCTTCATTGCCAATAGTTCCCCTTAATCCAATTATAACTTCTTTACCTAACGTTACACAAGACTGATTTAAAGATAACTGTCCAGATTGATCTGAGAAGAAATGCATTAAAACATTTATGTTATTACAATATACACAAAAATGCATTAAAGTAATGAGACCAGCCTGACAGAATCTCACAAAATCAAAGACTTTCACAGGGGAGGTTGAAATGCCATTTTTAACACACCCAGCAGAGAGATTACAGCTTTTGTAGAAGATGAAATTACATGCTTTTTTGAGGCTCCCTAATAAAGAATCACTCAGGCATCTTGTAATGGTTTCAAAATTATATGGTATTTTAATCCTTTGCATTTGTCTTTGTATTATGTAAGTTAGATTTCTATCAACATTTCAACACCCTTTCTTAGTCAAATTATTATCTTTTCATTACCTTTTTTTTTCATAAGAGTACCAGTACTTCTTATTAACTATCTCAGTTCTAGAGACCCTTCTTTTTCTCTCTTTCAGGAAATTAGTGGGATTTTTGTTTCAGTTTTAGTTTTAGATCAACAGTAAAGTATCTTTACATACATTATCAAAAAACTGAAAATTAGCTCTTAAAACCTAAAGTCAGCTGAATGGCTGTTGGTAACAGCACAAAATCCTCAGATTCCTCTCTGAGAAGCAGTTTCTCCAGCTCCAAGCCCCATGGAAAGTTAAGCAATTGCAGCATGAGTGCTATTCAATACTCAGCACAAAGTCATACCTCTTGATGAAGAAGAAGTTTTTACTGTCAAAGCAATGGTGAGGGATAAGATGAGGGTCTAATAAATACACTGGATGAATTGAGAGACATGAGTATTAAATACCAAGAAAATCTGAGCATTTACATTTTTCTCTAATGCATTTTTTATGTTCATAACCCTTTGCATTGTACTATATTCTCTGAACTAAGAACTTCTGTGTGTCAAAGTAAATGTGAAGGATAAGGTGAAAGCATAATAAATAAAGTAGATGAGCTGAAAGATATGAGTATTAAGCATCAAGGACAAAGCAAAGCATTTTACACTAAAGCCTTTTTTAATATTAATTCTATTTCACTACTTTCTTATTCCATCTATTACTAAAGTATCCAGCTGGTCAATTGTCAACGAATGTCTGAAAGTTTAGCAAAAATATAAACCAAGTACAAACCATTTTTATAAATGAACAGATAAGCTAAAATTTATTTTGAGAGGAGGTAGCTTCTAGGCTTACCTGCAGTAACTTTTCTGGTGTGGGCATAGATGGGCCTCAGCTCTGATCTGGGGTGTGCCATTTTCACAGTAGGTCTATGCTGTAGTTTAGGAGGTGCTAACCCTTCCCATTTCCCCTGTTACTAAACAGCAACCTCAATAAAAGATTACATTTTTAAGATCATCACTGTGCAATTTCTGGAAAGCACAAATAATCACTTCTTTCCCAATCCTTGCAGACCAGGACAAAGGAGAGTTTGGCTGGTTCCTTTGACCATCACAGGCTGTTGTCTGTGAGAGCTGGCCTGGGCCTTTTGCCATTGTCACTGACAAACACATGACGTGGTGACTGATTGGAGATGGGCACCCCTGGCTCTCCAGGAAAAACTGCACGTTCTGGCAGTGCTCAGCTACATCCAGGGGCAATTCCTAGGAGAAGCAGCCTGAAGGACATTAGGGGCTGCTTCTGTGTTTCCATGTTACAGAGATTTCTAATGCACTTCTGCTGTCATAGCCCATTCTTTGGCTTGTGCTCTAGATGAGAGAGGCTCCAGGCAGAGAACCTGGAGTTCAGGATTTTATGCTCTCCTCTGAGAGTGGGTGCAACTGTCTGGCAAAATTTGCCCCTGAAATCTCGAGCTTTGTCTCGTGCCTATTTACCAAGTGCAGTGTGAATGAAGAAAGGCTTGTGAAAAAATCACTCTCAGCGTGGATTCAGGTGTGGTTCAGAATGATGCGCTTGAATTTTAGAAAGCTTAATGCTCACTAACTGCAGAGAGTTTGTTGTGTCTCCCCAAACCAAGACACGTTGCTGCTGGAAACTATTTAGTTCTTGAGGGCTGGTTCAGTATGAGAGTAGCATGGAGTATGAAGGGCTATAGTTTAAAATAACTGCTGACAAAGAAACTTCAGTGGGAAACTTGCCAGGCTTATAAAAGGAAAAGATACCATAGCAGAATATAAAAACAGATAAATAATGAATTGCAACTTCGTCTGGAGCTGTGGAGTGTGCTAGTATTTACGATTTTGAAAGGTTTTATGGGGAAAATATTTTATTTTTTATGTTGTGAAATATATAGCAACATAAAAATGTAATGGTTGGCTTAACCTATAAAGAGTTTTTTAATCAGTAAGTTCCTGACAGAAGGTGGAATTTGTATCTCAGTACAGATTTTTTTTTTCTTTTAATTTTCGAAGTTCAGGATGCCTTGAAGTTGCCTGACATTATGGGATAAATTTTCAAAGCTCCATGCAGGAGAGATGCCAACATGAAAAACATCAAGCAAACACTGAGTTATGTTTGTGCATCTCCTGTGTTGTGTTTTGATAATTTCTCCCATACATCTGCATAAAGATAAGGTTTGTGAGCACAGTGAAATTATAGATTGAACCAGTTATTTTCCTTCTTCCACGTTATGTGGAAATTAATAAAGTAATTAAATGTTACATTTACTGTTCATTGAATTACTTGGTTGTTTGGTAATTATTAGTGTGATTACAAAGTGACATAAACAACCGTGTGGCTCAAATGTGCAATTATGTACAATATATGCTGAGCTGACACACACAGAACATATTCCCCTGATTTTGCAGGCAATTAATAAGTGCTCATGCAAAGCAGCTTGTGCTAAGAGCTGTAAATACTGCAACAGAGTCCATTTCTTGTTCAGCTTGTGCTTGTGCTTGCACTGAAGCACACTGCCAGTGAAGTCAATCAGAGGCAATTTGACTTGTTCACTGCTAAATGTCATTTAAGTGGATGATAAAGGCAGTTCTGCTCACCAGCAGCTAACTTGTCTCTCCTGCTGGGGCATCTGTATATAATGTCACACTGTTCTAAGAAAGTGTAATATCGAATTACAGGAGATTTTGAGGATTTTATATGATTCTGGCCTTGATTTCTCTAGTAATGTTGCACAATTCTGAAAAAGAGAAATTTTCTATGTTTGCACATGGCAACACTCATGTTAGTCTTTCCTGTTTTCTGGTCTATTTACTGTAAAACAAGACTACATGTGACTGCCACTACTGTCCGCTTTCTGATTATAAGAGAGATGGTGTTATTCCATTTCCTGAAATAATTTTTGAAAAGACAGCAGTTGTTCATCAAAAATGAATGAAGTCATGACTCACAAGGTTGAACCACAGCTATCCCATAAACCATGGCTGTGTAGTATCTTTTAAGGGAGGTCAGCCACAACTAAACACTTCTATACCAGACGTCGGGTGGGTTCCACCTTTGCTAAGAACAAATAAACACCTGTACATCTTCTTTAATGTATCTGACTGTGAATATGGGGGTCGTCTCAACTCTGCTCCACTTCTTTAACTGCAGTGGCCTTCAGCTTGATTTTGCTGGCTGGGATGCATATTAAACCTAAAGAGCTAATGTAGGTAGCAAGGGTGACATTAGGACACATTATCTTCTTCTGTAGCCACTCAAATTATGCAGAAGAGAATGAGCCATCCTGACACCTCATTCCTTCCCCTCCTTTTCCTTTTTCTTCTTACATCCATTCTACACCATGCTGAAATTTTATGCTTTTCATTGCGGTCAAGTGTTTGGCAGTTTAAGGCTGTGCATAATCCATTCATATGTCTCGACACACTAGTTATTCTCTCTAGGCTGGTAGGGAGATAAAGAAGAGCAGCATAAAACTAGGACTGGACATGTATGTTACATACATTTTCTTCTTCTTCTAAAAACTCTGGAACCTCTGGGATCATATGACCTTGAGGAAAAATCTTCCACCAGCGCCACAGCACAGTAAGTTTGCTTCACCCTAGGCTGATGATTTCAGCTGTCTTTTCTGCATTGGCTCAGTAATATCTATAAATTTTGCTCACATTTTGCTGCTAGTGCAGGTCCAGGTGTGGCTTTTGGTGTCACTAGTTGCTGCTGTTTCTTCAGTCCCTTTGAGTAATTTCCTGAAGAACTTGCACAGACTGATTTTCGGGGGCATTTGGCTTCTGCAGAGAAGCAAAGCAGAAGGCAGCAAGGAAGGGAGAGGAATGGATCTGTGTCCCAGACAGCTCTGAATGTGAAAGAGCCAGTGCAATTCCAGTGTGTGGATTGCCAGTTTTGCTGTGCTCAGCTGTGCTGCACACTCACTGTGACCTTCAGGCCTGTGCTGTGCTGCACAAACCTCTCAGGCTCAGGATGAACATGCCCAACTCAGGGAGCAGAGGAGGCTGTGGCAGGTCCTGCTCTGTTCCACCACTGCCTCACCTCCATGGCCCTGCTTTTAGCCAGGAGTGCAGCAAGGAGTTGTCATGTGAGCACCTTGCTGTTTGACAGTGGAAGGGATGAATAGAGTGGTTTTTGTGGAGGAAAGTCACACAAGGAGTTGAATGAGAAAGGGAAATGAAAAAAGAAATCTCTTTTATGGACGTGGAGTGCTGCACACACAGCAGAGGCCCCATGGGTGTTTAACTGCTCATGGTTCCTACCGTCTAGAAGGACACAAGATTTTCTATGCTAATCTCTCCTTGTAATGCCAGCTCTAATAAATGGCATAAAGTTGTCCTCCAAAAAGCCTCAGAGGCTTTCTTACTGCGATCTTAACAGACCAGCATCTCCTGCTGCAAAACCCCCACACTCTGGGGGATCAAGAGCAAGAAAATAGTGCTCAAATGAAATATCCTGAATATCTTATATAGTCTTGGATGAACTACTGATCTGTGCTGTGACTTGGCACAATAAGCCTCAGGTGAAGGTATTCCCTGTGTATTATCATTAGCTACAAGTGAACAAGTACAATGGATCGAGCTAGGATTTATTGAGTCCTGATTCATTAAGAGGCAGAGGCAGGTAGGCTACAGCAATGAAGCAGGGTAAGCCATGCAGGGTATAGCACTCAAATTTAATGCCAGGAAGCAGCTTCTGTGAAGATGAAAAGACAACATTCAATCTGACATTTCTCATGCTTTCAGATTTTTTTAACATACTGGCAACCTATACTATTGGAGGCAGAAAATGGATGGTCTGAGTGGAAAAGCTGTAAAAGAAAGAGCTTCTGCTACAGCCCTGATCTGCCCTGCTGGGTGCACACAATGTGGCATTGTACTAAACCCTTACAAAGTGCTGTTGCCCTCCTAGGTCTGTAGCTTTTTTGCAGGCTTGTAAAATGGTATGCACAGGGATAGTTTTTGAACAATACAATCAAGCTATGTAAAATAGTTTGCAGTCAAGGAACTAGGCCAGGGCTCTGGACCAGATTTAAAGAATCAGATTTGTCTCTGAACGCTAAGGGGAACAGAGGAGAAACTCATGAAGAAAGAAATAGCGTTAAGCTAATACTAACCCAGTTTCTGGGTTCATTTTCTAATTGCCATGTTCTTGTTGTAAAATGCTTAGAAAAGCAGAAACAAAATTCAGTGTTTGCTCCTCTTTCACCCCTTGCCTTGTTTTATTTTGTCAGCACTATGGTGTGACAGACAGAGACAGGGACGAAAAACCTCTGATTTAGCTGTTTCTCAAACACAGCAACCACATCCAGTGCTTGAGGGCTTGCAGGCTGTTATCAATTCTGATATATGTATCAGGAAATGGAGTCATCATATTGGTTTTGCTCATGGGCAAACTCTTTCAGCCTTTCAGTGAAATTTGTGTGAATGCTTTCTTTAGCTCTTTTCTGCACACCTCAACAAAGTAGTCCCTTGCACTCCTAGAAGTAAGTGAGAAACAGAAGATCAATCCTGTAGACTTTTACCTGCCATCCTGGGTAAGTTTTCCTTTCAAGAGGTCTCTATGCCTTTTTCCTTTAGGGAGTTATCCTTTTCCTCATTTTAAATTTTGTGCCTGCTTAGTGGGCTGCCAGAAAAGCAGGGCTTAACATGTTTTAGACATGGATCTCATCTCTTTCCGGACATCTTTTTGAAAAAATGCTGGTAAACACATATGGAAAAGTCAGAGGATACAATTGTCACTGGTGTGATGATGTCACTTTATGCTGTTGTTTTTCTGTAGACAAACCAATAAGGTGTCACTTCTTGACGGTTCTTTGATACACCAAACACCATCTTCCATTAATTTCCGTGGGAACAAAGTGCACTCGTTGTAATGTAGGTTTGGCACTGGAGTCAACAGGAATGATTTCTTTGACCTCAGTTTGCTCTGGACAGGGTCCATGGTGTCCAGCAGTGAATTTATGGTGCCACCTAAACCCTTCAGGGTATGCATGAGTCATCTCCGTGGTTCTGAGGCAATCTCAGTAAATAAGAAGAGACAGCTTCTTTCTCAACAGGTGAACCAAATCCCCAAAGTAAATTTTTTCCCCCCCAAGGAAGCAAAAGGTTAATTTGAACTGCTCATGGTCTTCCATGAATCAAATGAAGTAATCCCATGCCTGAGGTTTAAAAGCATCCGTAAATTAGAAGGGTGTAGTGAGCAGATCAAAAAGAGGGTTATCAAAGATTAATAGAGATACTCTGCTAGAAACCCTCTCATAACTCCAACCTGGAAAGTACAGTTCACCTACTTGGGGTCCAGTTAGCACATACTGTATTGCATAGCTCAGGGCAACAATATAAAAACATTGGAAGGAAGACATAAGATAATTTGAGAATGTGGAAAATAAAGTCTGTAAAAGAAAACCAAAATGAGGAATGAATATACGAGAATATGTGGAGCAATAAAGTAAAAATCTAAGAAAAAACATCTTGGCTATTTTATTCCATATGAAACCTGGTTATTTTTTAATGCCAGCTCTATATGAAAGGCAAATTATATAATGAAAAGAAGGGGAAAACCAGCTTTTTTTCTGGAAAGTAATTCTTTAGATGGAATGAAAAACTGATTTCTTAGGAAAAAAAAAAGCTGGTCATGCAAAGGGAAAAACCTTGTATCACAGAAGGAGTAGTGATGACTCTGTGAGACCAATACATTTTGTGTTCTCTAATGGTGACAAAAATTTCCCCAGGCCACATTAAATTGCCAGGAATATTGCAGGGGACTGTGCATATATCCTGATTTTTAGCTAGTAACTAAAGTCCTCTACACCCCCTGTGCTTAGTATGAAACAGTTTGAATTAGTTCATGCCACACCATGCAGTGTACTGGATGGGATTTAGGAGCCACTGTGCAAGGCAAACAGTGAATTGTGTCCTTTTGCAATGGAGATGTCACTGCAGTCCCCAGACCAACAAGGCTTTCATCTTCCATGTTCTTGCACGTGCCTGACTTGGTCCACTTGGGCAGAAGCCGTGTTGTCTTAATAAGACAGAATCACTCACCATAAAAATATCAAACCAAACCCACAATTATGCTATTGAAACACTGCAGTTCAATTACTTTGCATGCTTGCCTCTGGTTAAAATTTTATTGAAGTGAGCAATCTTCAGGAGCTCATATTTTGCACAGCAATCTGTGTTGCCAAGCAGCAGTTGGAAGAGCAGAAGATGGAGCAGAAAACCAAAACACAATGCAGGAGGATTTTCAAAACACTGTAGAAGGTGAGAGAAATCTCATACCTACTTTGTTTTTCATAGATAATTGTTTATGATTGAAAAGCATGGGGAGAAAACATTAACATTTGAGTTGGAACAAGCAGATTAAAACTTCCATCTCACAGTGGCTGTAAAAGTGTTGCCCTACCAAGACTGCAGCTGCATCAGGGTCTTGGCAGATCAGGGGAGTGTCCTGGCACAGCATGACACCCTGCCAGGGTGGAGTGGCTCTGTGCTAAACAGGAAATCTCTGCATTTCACATCCCCACGAACAGAAGCAGAGCAGTTTCAGAGGAGAGGGAATAGAAGGCATGAAGAACAAAACACACAGCAAAGACCTGCATATTTCATGAGGTCTCGTTTTCAGTGGAAGTCCCCGTATAGAATCTCTCTGATGTATCATCTCTCTGAGAGTTTGGCTGTAATATGAGAGAGCACACAATCTTGGATTGTGTTATCACACACAGCAAATGCTTTTCAGGGGTTTTATCTTAGCAAGCAGATAAAGGCCTTGACCCTGTATGTAAGCCCTCATTGCTGGTACCCAGCAGCAGCAGGAGCTTGTGCTTGTTAGTATCTGCAACACTGAAAGATCCTGGCCCATTTCCCCCTTTTATTCCAGCTTAGCTGGTGTGTCTGCTCCACTGAGGTCAGAGCCTGTCTGCCCATCTCCTAATTCTCTTCTATCCCCTTAATTTCTCTGGAAAATAAGGGTCAGGATTTTAAAACTGTGCAGGTAGCCTGCCCTAAAAGTTGTATGCATGTATAGGGCAGGCCAGTCAGTAACCTGGCTCTGCACCTTTATCAGTGGGGAGATTAACCCCTAACGCTGAAATTTTGGGGCAAGGTCCAAAAGGATGCACTCAAGTCAGCGTGTCTCCAGCCTAGTACTTTTGCTTTATTTTTAGTTTATCCTGTAACTTGTCACAGATTTAAACAATGCCATCATCCTTATTGGCCTCCACTGGAAGTTCTTTCAGTGACCAAGAAAAGGATGGCTTTCCTCCCTTCAAATCTCTCAGTAAGGCCATGATCCACTGCCTGTGGAAGTACAAATGAAGCATCCTCTTGCCTAAATGACTGGATCCTGAAAGGAGACCAATTCTCATCTTAGACTGTTTGGTCACCTTTGTTTGTTTGTTCTTGAACTCGCCTGCAAACTGCTGGAAAACCTGGACTGGTTATTTCAACAGCCATAATGGTGCAGATGGAAGTCATGTTAGTGAGTCATCAGCTAACAACATCAGTGAATATGTTCAGATTATTTCCCTTTAATGTGATGCTGATTTATTGCTGAAGCATCCTACTTGATTTTTTTATGTGTCAATAATTAAAAATAGGGATTTGAATAAGAGACCCAGTGGTTCAATTAGAAAACTGTACTGGGTGCTGGAAATAAAATAAAATAAAATGCACGATCATGGAAATAATAGGTAATTAACTGTTAAAAATGCACTCAAATCTGTCATTCAGTTCCATCCAAAATATGGTGAATAACAAATCAAAACAATTGTTCCTCACTATTGCTATCAATTCAATTAAAGTCTAAAACGACTTCTCATCTGACTATTCTGAAAGCATTGAAAACTGCTGTATTTCAGCATTCCCATTCATGGTCTTCAGCGTCTAGAAATTCATTTGAGAAAGAAACCAAAAAACTGAAACACTAACCACTATCAACTTTGTATTCCAAGAGAAAGACATTTCAAAGTTTTATATCTACATTAATCACCAGCTGTCAGTTAAATAGCTAAATAGGCCAACTCTAAATACACCAAGATTTCACTGCTGATATCTTGAATCTGCATTTAAATCACCCTTCACTCCCATTCTATAAGCCAATGAATAGTACTCCCATTTTCTGTGAAGTCATGTTCCTAATTTCTTCTGAGCCTGCACTGAGGTTATGTCCTGCATGGTATCGGAGGCCATGCTGTTACAGCCAGATGTCAGCACATGGAACAGTTCCTGCTGTATTTTGGGTATGATATAATAGCAAGATACCACCTCCTGGAAAATATCTATTAGTACAGCAATGCTTCTGTTTATTTGTAGCCCAGGTTTTTCATTGTTCCCAAGCTTTTATTGATTTTTTTTTTCCCTCAATGTTGTGCTTTGATTGCATAAATGCATGCAGGCCTCAGTATGCATCTGGAGAGGTATTTGTTATTTATACTGCATGTGATCACCAGTGTAGTTATAACACTTCAGTCACCCAGCCAGGGAGCAGAAAGAGTCTCTCACAAGCTAAACATCCATTTGCAGAGTGTGCTCCATGCATAGGTAAAGCCAGGCCTCTCAAAATGGGCACAGGCTGGATTATGCCTTCAAAGATCTTTGTACTCCTACAGAAGATACTTAAACCACAACCACTCCAGCTGCAAGGGGATTGCCCTCCAAAACAGACCCCTCGGTCCACCTCACTTCCCTCACACCCAGTTTTGCTGGCTGCCTTGTCCAACAGCTGCTGCTCATGCATTTTTTGTCCTGAAGAAAGGTGCAGAATGAGAAAGGCACCTGCCAAGTGCATGCGTTCTGTGGCAAAGGTACCGCCGGTGCCTGGCAGAGACACGCTCAGCATGGGGGGATGGGCCCTTTTTGAGGGAATATTTTGGAGGGAGTGTGAATGTCCTGAGAGCAGAAGTGACAATGGCATGCAATAGGATCGTGTCCTTTTAGGAAATGTGGCTTTTATGGTCACATATTTGAACAATGTGTATTTGATACAAAGCTGCTTCTTAAAGATCTCACTTTACCTAAAATTTTGCCAACATGCCATCAAAATTTTGGTTCTAAGTTGCTGTTCAGCTGTCTAAGGTGGTTCTAAGGTACTGTTTGAAAGTTACATAGAAGTACCCTTGAGATTTTTACTCCACAAACCAAGGTAGTTTGCAAACCAAATTCTCATATTTGAAAGCGTTAGTGGGGCCTTTTGCACATGATGTGCTTATTTTGTTGCAGTTGTGATAACAATGAAAGAGAAACTGAACAGGTGTGGTACAGCAGAGAGAAAAGCCTTGATTTGACACCCTTAAATAGTTTCAATCAACAGGAACATTCAGCATCCTGCAGAATAATCAAATGTTTCCTAGTGCAAGTATTGATGAATAACAGCTCACAAATTTGGAGTAGCACAGCAATCCCCTCTCTGATTGTAATTGCCACTGAGTACCTTTGCAAAGTGAAAAGCATGTGCCTGTGTGTTTGCACACCTGATAAAGAAACCCAGGCTCTGACAGTGGTCTGATTATCAACTGCACAGCTGAAGCTCTACTTTAACTACAGAGGGTCTAAATAATTCATCATTGCACAGGCTGGAGCAGCAGTGACTGAGCATTGCTGGGTAGGACAAGACTCACCTGCCTCCACTGACTGCCCCAATCCAGATTTTCAGCTGTAGGGATAATGGTAAAGATGTGTGCATAATAATTTTCTAATATGGAATAATTAAAAATTATTTCAAAAATTAAGTAAGTGAAAAACCTTACAAAGAGACAGACATTGTTTTCACAAGAGTGACACTGGAGTATCTCTCTGTCTGCAGTTAACATGTATTACATGTTTTTGTGTAGATTAATTCCCTATTTAATGTATTGTTCCAATGAGCAAGCACAAAGAGTTGTGCTGTTCTATCTTCCTTGTGAAGAGTTAAATCCTCTTTGTTTTATGCTGAGCTGGAATAGAGTTGAGCAGGTTCTTTCCTATCTTTCATGACTTTTTATCCAGACAATTAAAACTTCCAGTTAGGAATTTGCTTTGGGCTGAACATCCGAATCATTAGGATTGGAAAAGACCTCTAAGATCATCCTGTCCAGCCTTTGACCAAACATCAGCTTGTCAACTAAACCACAGCACCAAATGCCACATTGAGCTGTTCCTTGAACCCTTGAGGGATGGTGATTCCACCAGCTCCCTGTCCAGCCCATTCTAATCCCTGACCACCCTTCTGGTGAAGAAATTCTTCCTGATGTCCAGCCTGAACCTCCTCTAGCAGAGCTTGAGGCCATGTCCTCTCATCCTGTTGCTAGTCCTGACAGAGGAGACTGAGACCCACCTTTCAAGAAGTTGTAGAGAGTGATAAGGACAAGATGAACAGAGCCACAATATCCTGAAATCAACTGGAAAAAACCACAACAAACAAACAACCCCACAAGACCTACTTACATGATGAAGTAGTCCAATCCTCAAAGTGCTTCAGTGCTTTGTGTCCTCAGTATTGGAATTTATATCTCATTTTTAGCCTTCTTCTGCATATTCTAAGGTAGAGTAAAATAGAGTTATTTTTAAAAGGCTGAAATAATGGCTGTTGAAAAATAAAAATATTTGCTTTGTAAATTCAAACTCACTACCATTCCAAAATGGTAGGAGATTTATATCTGCTCCCAGCAAAGACACTAGGAAGCAGTTCACAGTGGGTGAATATTTTGAAGATTATGTGGAAATGGGTTATCTTACCTACATAACCATTTTGTAGCCTGGTTCAAAGGCTGTTTGTGTACCCTGAAAAGCTTGTCATGGTTGAGCATATACTATATGTTGGATGTCTTTCATGAATTTTGTTTGCTCTGGAAAAGAAAGCAAGAGTAAATAAATATTCATTCCATCCTAATAAACTTATCAATAAATCTATTCTATGCAAAAGTATGCCAATGGTCTTGAAAGTTCAAATCCAATCTTCTAAAAATTGTGCAGACATGACTTATCCCAAGATATTGTGCAGCTGGAATGCTGGGTCCTACCTCAATTCCATAAATTTAGAGTTATCCTTTTGTTATCATTTGCTCTTTCCACAGAACTAATTTGTTACAAATTAAGTTCTAACAAATTGCCTTGTTATCTTCACTGTACAATCAGTTCTTCCAAACTGCAGGCACAAACCTTTGGAAAGGTTTACAGAGACTGATGTGGTGCGTTGGATGTGCATCAATAAGCCAAGATTGCTACATGTGATTGTTTCATAACAATTATCACAGATATTTTAAAGACAGCTTTTCTTTCTTTTGGAAAATGTGAGCTGGAAAAAGAAGCAGCAGACTTTTAAACAGACCTTATGATTATGACTAAATTATTTTTTCAGAGATATTTACATTTCAGCCTGCACCTGTTTTTCTTAGGAGAAACTAGTCTTTCCATGCTCTAGTTTCTTTTCTTTTGTTTTTCTTCCCCCAATCTCTGGTCCCCCATTTATATTTATGTTCCTCTTTTAGGGCAAGGGATAACCTCAAGCAGAGGGGCCACACAGACTTTCTGGGACCCATCCTTGTTTACCCTCTGATGTCCTGCGGGTTTTCAAGTGATATTGCTCTCTTTCAGCCCCTAATCATCCCCTGACAGAAATGTTTAGTGTGCACATTTATATTCTTTCCTCCAGGATACTCACTCAAAAAACTGTCATACCCACCTCAAACAAAATATGTGCCCTCAGGAGCAGGATAATCTCCTGAGTGAGCAAGCCCAGGGTTTGAAAGGGTGAGTTATTCCCATGCTGACTCTGGCCACAGGATGTCAAACTTGCTTTAGCATTTTCAGGGAGCAATTTGCAAAGCACCAGGCTTCGCTGCAAACGCTTCTTTTTTTCTGTCTACCACAGCTTGCCTGCTCTAAAAGAAAAGATTTTGTTGCTGTCCTTTTTTTAATGGATTCTGCTAGATGTATGTGATCTCTGTAACCCCCAAGCTGTTGCAGGTTAGCCAGACCCCGTGTAGCTGCCCAGGACCCTTCCAAGAGGATATCTGCAGCACTGGCCCATGCATTGGTGGCCCCCCAGTTCTGAAATCAAATCTGCACTACTACCCTGATTGTTCAAAAGCAGAGGTAGATTAAAGTCTTTATACATATAGCTCTGCCTGAGCTTTATAGGGAAAAGGGTCCACTGAGCTCAGAGGGGGCAGGATTAGGATGGAGCATTTGCACATTCTGAAAACAAAAGCAATGCCTGTAGGGCTGCCCAAGACATCCCCACCTTTGGAGTGACATCGATTTCCTGCTGTGCACACATGCAAAACCTGCATCTCCTCAGTAAGGAAGAGAGCATCATATTTATTTTATGCCTGGAGAGCAAGCCAGCCTTCTGGCTCCTTAAGATGCACATTAGATTTATGTCTTCCTCTAGGAATTAATGAAACTTCAGGAATTATGATGAATGATATGGAGTGATCTATGGATGTCCATCACAGTTAGTCATTTTGCTTGTTGAGGAGGTTTCCAGGTTTTATGAATGCCACTTTTTCAGGTTCATTGCCTCTTATATATGAACAATAAATGTCCTGTTTCATGGTGGAAAAATGGCTTGATTAAAAAAAAAAAAAAAGGCAATGTCATAAGGAACATTTACAAACAGCCCCAGTGTAAAGCTGTGATCTGATAACAGCCATTCAGAAAAAACGAGGAACTGTCACGCTGGAAAGAGTCCTTCAGAGCAGGATATGATATATAATAAAAACCAGTGCTCATATTGTGGATTGGGAACTTGCTGCTTGACCCTACTTGCTATAAAGTTTGATCCTTCAGTCTCTGATCTTTCACACTTGAAGCCAGTGGGAGTTTTTTCATCCTACCACTAAGCAAATCACAGGGCTTTAGTGGAACTATTCTTTGGCATTCTATGTCAAATTAAGCATGTGTGTGAAGGAGTGACAACAGAGAGCCAGAGCCCACCCAAATTAAAACATTCAACAGTGAATCATGGAGTGGAACAGCCTTTGTGGTATTTGCTTTCACAGGGAGATAGATGGCTTTTGTAAGCTCAATATCTTTTTTCATCCCAAGGCAGGCACTCTGCGCTTGTGGTCGTGTTTGCAGTATTGTATGGGCCAGAAAAACCCAGCCCTCCTCACTTTCACACAATGAATTTTCCCTTAATTTAGTGGGTCTGGGATTTTGATCCTTTGCTGAGAAATAACTTGTGAAAAAAACTGTCCCATTGGCTAGATTTGTAGTGATGATTCCTGCACTATCTAATTACATTCTGGTTTTAAAAAAAAAAAAAAAAGTTAAACTGTTTGAAAGAGTTAAACTGTAAGGAAAACACCACTCTATCTTTCACGCTTCTTTCTTTCCTTTCAGCATAATATGGGATTGTGGTCTGGGTAGCATACCTAAAATATTGTATTGATTAGTCTTGCAAAGGAAAACAACTTCCTGAAATACTTTTCTCATCCTTATAATAGAGCTTTTGGCATTGTTTATTAATTCTTTGAAATATGAAGTTTCATAAAGACAAGTTTAGTAAGTAGTCCCGTGTTCTGGATGTTCCCTCAGCCTAATACCCTCAGGGAAATGAAACACAGCAGTGGGATCTGGAGGCTTTGGAAAAATTTACCATTCAAAATAGCCAACCTCAAAACACTGTTCCTGGGAGGGCAGGGCACAGCATGAAGATGACTTCCCACTTTGGTGTCAGTTTTTACACTGTTCATGGCACTTCTGAAGTGGCCAAATCACATACAGCTTATACATCTGCCTGGTCTGGTTCTGCAGAACGATGTTCTTTGTAACCTGTTTAGGAAAGTGACTGTTGTTACCTAAGGGAAATTGATAAATACCTAACCACTGTTACTGTGTCCTAGTTCTTTTAACTCAGTGGGCCTTGAAATATGTTTCTCTGAATTTTATGTTGCTTAATGAGAATTACTTTAGTACCTAGGTCCTACTTCCTAGCATGAGGGTTTCTCAGTCCTAGGATCTATTAGGCTAAGTAATAGTTGATATTCATAAAAGCTTACTTTGATTAAAACATGGTGTGAAAATGAGATGTACTGTGAGTAGGATCAAATTGGATAAAACCCTCCAATAACTGTCTTTTTCTGTCAGCAGCACCATAGCCCTGTGTTCTCTGTTTTAGCTCCAAACTCTAGACTGTGTATAGGGTGCTAAGTCAATGAGGCTTAGAAAGGATTTTTTAGATGAAAAAGTCATCTTTAATTTTAGTTATAGTGCCTGTTGATCCCCAGAACAAATATTAACTCCTCAAGAGATGCCATAGCTTTATGAACAGGAAAGCTCTTCTAAATTACATTATATACTCACATAGTCCTTAACAAGGTGGCATGAAAAGTTAGATGTGAAGAGCAGCACAGATCTACACTCTGGTGTTCAGAGCAGAGCTGTGTATTTTTTAGTTCTGGTAGTGTTAATGACTATGTGGTATTCCATAAGCTGGAAGTTTGAGTTGTGAGTTTCAAAACTATGGGAGACATCTGGGCCTTTACAGCCTGGAAAGAACCTAAATGTGATCGTGATCTATTTTGGAGCTTAGGAATCCCTACAAGACAGGGACCTCCTTTAGGAGTCACACAGCTCAGTCCAGACAGGGTATAACTTGGTTCATAGTGACAAAAACAAAGAAAATTCGATATATTACTAATTTGTTATATAGGAACATTTCTATTAGTTTAGTTCACAAAGCATATTTCTCTACATATGTTAGAATCTTGATTTTTCTTACTATCAAGTTTACCATAACATTCCTGTCAATATTACTAAATTCTGTTGGGCTTCAGCTGCAACTCCCTTAAAAAAGACTTTTCTTGTATATTGTGCGGGGCTGTGCCAAATTCATCTGGGCAAGTTTGTAATGTCTCTATTTTTGGCACTTTCTTTATTTTCTTCCTGGTTTCTAGGTCTTTAAATGAAGAGATATTTCCCTTACTGCTGTTGAACAATGGTGTGAATTATTGTCAGTTGTGTTTTGTAAACTATTGAACAACATGAGGGGAAGCCTGATTTCTGTCTTAAGAGAACTAGTTTTGGATATATAACAACTGCAGGATGTATTGCAAAAATGTCTAACTGTCTAACTAAAGCCCTTTTCTTTCCATGTCTTCTGTCTTGCAATTTGTGATCTTTGTGACCACAAGGTCACTGCAGCTGAAATTCTGACTTTGTTCAGAGAGGTAATGGCATAGGTGAATTTGTTATATTCTCATTCACTCTCTCACATACAAGCAGGAGATCCTATTACTGTTTTTTCTTTCCATACTTGCGATAAATGTGTTCCACTCTGTCAGATGCAGACTTTATAGAGAAAAGTGTAATCAAAGCTACTGTAAAATAAAAGCACAGGGCAAGCAAACCCGCTCAGTAGTAGCAGCAAATTAAAGATGTGGTTACATTGCCTTGTGCTGCTTTTGTGAGTAGATGCCACTTGGTGAGATTTCTCAAGAAAAATATTTACAAAGCTACTTCTAACCATTGGATTAATCTTAAATTATTGAATTATTTTTCAAAATATGACATTGTGTTGGTCTGAAATGAAGGCCTAAGCTTTGAGGGTCTATAGAAGTTTTAATCTTCATTTATGTAAGGTACATAGCAAAAAATAACTAACACTGGCTTGGTGATTATCTTGTTATCATTTCACTGACACCCAGAGACCTCAGCTGATTTGCTTTGGTCCTGAAGTACAAATCCAGGTGTATGCCTAAAAGAAAGGTGTACCTGATGTACCTGTGGACAAAATGGCTGTGAGCACCCTTTAAGCACTCTGTGAGCACACCCACTCTGGCTCTGCCTGGGGTGCTTTGGGATGACCAAGGGGGACCCAGCTGAGGCTACAGTTCCCTTTCATTCATACTTAGTGGCTTAAAAAAATGTGCTGGGAAAATCCCAGATTGAGGCTTTCTCACTAAAACTTCTTTCTCAACATCTTCTGCCACATTTCAGGAAAAAACAACCCCAAAGCCCTTTAAGGTTAGGTTCTGTTTCATTACATGCACCAAGCTGCTTAAAATTACATCTTTGTTCTCCTGGCATTTAGTAAAAGCTGGTCCACAGAGTGTGCTTTGTTTGGGACTCCACCTTCCCAAGGCAACAGTTTATGATTTTTGAGAATTAACAGGCAAATGTAAACTGTTATACTCTAACAGCAAGGCTTGCTCTTTTACTTCCCAAATCCTTCACTTTTTAGTGGTATGCCCCAAAATCTGCAATCCTGTAAAGTTCATATCAGTGGTCTAAACTGCATGTACTCAGGGAGAGAGAAAAAAAACCAGCATGCAGGTGACCTGCAGGCTACACAAACTTTCTGTCAGGGGACAGTGAGATTAAGCTGATTTAGTCAGGAAGGACCCTTCATGATTGCTAATAGGTGTGGTTTTGGATGAATTTTGTGTAATTGTCCATGGGTTAAAAAGGGCCATTTCTAGCTCCCATTTGTGCAAAATGCAGTTATTCATTATGATAAGAGAGCAAACTTTATTTGGACCTCTGCCAGAGGTGACAGCAACACCATCCTCTCCCTCTGTTTTTCATATTACCCAGTGTGTTTATTTGAAAGACCAAGTAAAGCTCTTTTGAAGAGGCAGGAAGATGGGTGAGCCCTGCCCTGAAGGTTTTGTAATCTGAAGATCTAACTGAAAAAACATGAAAGAAAAAACTACAATATCCATATTTCCTCATCCCATATTTGCGGTCTCTTTAAAAACAGCATGAGCTCTAACCGTGGCAGAAAAACTTGCAGGGCTGTCAAACAACCTCAGGGAATTTATGTTTGTTTCCACCAATTTAACTGCATCTAAGTGCAGACTAAAGGGATGTCTCTGTGTCCCTGAGCTCTCCTTTGTGCTGGCATTAATAGCTGAAGGATTGTACAGGGAGCCACCTCACTGAGCCAATGTTGTAAACGATCTGGTAATTTTTTGTCAGGTCATTTTTTCAACCAGACAACTTCCCTGGCCCAGCTTCCTCTGCAATCACAATGTCTGCTCTACACATTGGCCAGGACTTGGCAGGTTGGAGCTCCCTTCCTAGTGTAGCTATCCATGCTTAAATGAGATTAATCTGATTGTGAGTATGCAGATGGAACTCTCATATTACATATAGGCAGTGTCCAGCCCAGAGTAAATATTAACAGGGAGTTCATGGAGATGTTTTTGGCAGGAGCAGAGGAAGGAGTGTTCCTTGGCTAATTTTGTAGCCCAGTGAAGATCAAAGAAGCACACAGACCCTAGGATGGCTATCTAATGTCACTGAGGTCCCTGGGAGTCTGGTGTCAAGGCATTGCTTGATATTAAAGGCTCACTCTGTGAAGATGTCCAATAATATGAGTGTGAAAAAAACCCCAAATGAATTCCAGTGAAATCTATAGCTGTTCCAGCTATAGGAGTTCAGACATGTAATGCTGATGTTCCTGAGGGCCTCAGAAACCGTATTGTGATGGTGTTCAGGGTCAAAGATGACCAATACTTTTAAGTTCCTGCTTTTTGAAGTCAGACTTGTCATGCTTGGGGTCCTGATTTATGATTTTTGAACATTTAGGTTGGCAGCAGAGAGAAAAGACAATCTCTAACTTGATTTAAGGAAAAGGCTTGTCTTTGGCCTCTGTAATTTGTATTCCTGCCTGAATACAAATGCAGACCTTGAGCTACCTTCCCAGTTCTCCCCCTTGGCTCAGCTGTGTCCATAACTTTGTGTTCTCATCCCTGCACCAGGAGATTTTCCTGGCTGGGATGGGCCTGCCCCCCAGACCAGCTCACTGAATGGGATGGGATCCTCATCAGTCATCGTCCCGTGGCTGACACCACCCTCACAGACAGATGGAGAGCTGACTCTTAGTCACTAGTCCAAGCTTCAGGATATTTTCCTTCATTCAGGATGATGGTGATGAACAGAGAGATCTATTTTTCCCCTGTATTTTTTCCCCCAACTGCTGTTACAGAATTTTTATCTTTTATCATTAAAGAGGCAACCATTCATCAAGTAAATCTGGTGCTTCTCAAAATACCATAAAGCTAAAGGGGGAAAAAAGCATAGGAAGATAGATGTAACTGTTTGTTTAGTTTATGTCCAAAGTGACTAATTGATTTTAAGTGATATTTTATAGAAATAGTTGATATCTGAAGCTAAAACCTCATGTAACAAATCTCAGCACAGATGGTATTGTAGTTGCAATCAAACAAAAATGGCATATAGTAAATGTGTAGAGAAGATTTCATATCCAATATAGTCAGTCTTGAAAGATGGTTGAAAAAACAACACTTTATATGTTCAGAAATTAGAAAGATGGCTTCTGACAGAAATAGCACAAAACCTGGCCTTAAATGTTTTAATCTGCTAAACTGAGCTAAAGATACTCAGGGTAGGTGTGGAAGTGAACCTTATGTAAGTGAGGGCAGATAGTAGGCTCTTTGCTGAGTAACAGAATAAACCCCCCAGTCTGCACCCAAAAGTATCCTTCTTACTCTCTGTGTTATGGAAGGATCTTTTGAAGAATAATATTGAGATGGTGACAACACTGGTTTTCTGGGTAAAGGGAAACACCTGCTTTTAGCCTAGTGGAACAAACCAGTTTTATGCCTGGACACTTTCAATTCAGCAGTTCTGAATTAGTATTCCAGGAACAAAGAGTCTCTTCGAGTTCATAAGCACCAAAATACAAAACTAGACAACACAATAACAAAGCATAAATTTGTGAGTGCAACTATGCCATGTATGGAGGAGGATGTGACCAGGAAGAGTGGCACAGAATTAGAAATGAAGAGTGTAATGGTTAAATAGGCACAACTGGAAAATCCTGGACAGAACACAGTTACTGCCAGCTCCTCTGCAGAGAGGCTGGAGAGGATGGGTCTACATGGAATGTCTTGGGCTAAAAGACCTGAAAGGTGAAGGTTTCCTTGGCTCCAGGGGGAGACTCAGCACATTGTGGGATGTCCAGTGGACGTGATTAAGAGCAAAGACAGGGCACCCAGCTCCAGCAGTCCCTGGGCTGTGGATGACTGGGGGCTGCCAGGGGAAGTGTCAGACTTGGTGCCACAGTCTTCCTTTTCTCCCCTGGCCATCTGCCTTCAGCTGCTGCTGGAGATTGGCTGTTGGCTTGGACAGATCCTGGGTCTGACCCAGTCCACATTTCCTCCTGTTCAGTGACAGGAGATGAATGTTGTGAAAGTCCTTAACAGCAACAATATGTTTAGTGAAAACTTTGGTGTCCTTCTGGGAGGCGGGCAAGGTTGATGTTTCACAGAACTGGGCAGATGTGTTCAAACTCTTAGGAAATCAAATTGAGTATATAACACATTTAATAGATAAATTTACCTTTCTTTAATGAACAGGAGCATTTTCAGTGTTGGTTTTGGTAGGCATGTACTTGGCACACATATGTAGGAAAGGATTAGGTTTCAATAGAAAGAAATTAATTCAAACTCATTGACTCTAACCTCAAAAACAATATTCTATCATAATATTCACATTTTATGCTGACTGCCCACTAATGCTATTTCTTTTACCTATTCCACTGCTGCTGAGGGATAGATTATTTTCTACAAGACTCTGAAAGGCACAGACAAGCATCTGCAATGGGAAATCCTTTACCTCTTGTTATCTGTAGGTTTTGTTAATTCTTCTAAAATAAATCTTAGGACAGTTTGAGAGTCACATTCGTTCATACTCTATATGGGTTCTGCAATGAAACAACAATTAAAATAATGTCTGTAATACTAAGGTTACTGATCTCAGGAAGACAGTATTTGTTTCAGTTTCAGGATCATTTACAACTTCCATGATAATGGAACTGACATCTAAAGTAATTATTCTCCAAATAAATAATTAAACTGAGTAAAGCAGGGCAATTTAAACTATTTATAGGAGGTATCCTAAAAGACACTAATGGCAATGATTTTTTTTCTTTAAGAAAATGGATTTACAGAATTTCTGCAAGTCCTTACACATGACAAAGAAAGACAGCAATGTCCTCTGGTTTCAACTAGAAGCCTTGAAGTGGCAGTCAGTGCTTTCTTTACTGCAGTTCAGACAATCTCAATGTTTTATGGAAATTATTAAGGAAGTTGGCAATGTCCTTTGTCCAATGTCCAAGACTTTTCTAGTTACTTCTGCTTCTTACACAGATAGAAAATTTTCATTGCTTTGATGGAAGGCTATAAGATCACTACCTAAGGATTTGAGCCTGGGTTCTAGACTAATTTACTAGATCTCCACTGAATATAAATGAAGCCCAGGATGAGGACCCTAGCTGTAGAAATGTATAATGAGAATGCATAAATATGGTGAGCTGATTCACTGAAGTAAAACAAGGATAAGATTCTAAGCTGGCCAAGATATTTCTGTCAGAACAGTCATGTGGATTTTGGCTTTTGTGTGTAGAAGAGAAGCAGAGATATTTTAGGATAAGTGAAATATAAAATGCACCGCTGTGTTCAAAGTTCATGTAGTAAATTACTCATTCAGAATGCTGCAAGGTGTGTTATTTGCATTCCTATCTTATTAAATCAAAATTCCAGTTCCAGTCCCTGGGAAGAGGAAATTTTCTTTGTTATAGACAGTGTAATGGTACCCTGGGCAGTGTTAAGAGGATAGATAAGAATAAAGATTCTATCGACAAGAACTTTGACTTTTACTGTCATTTAGTACCACAGGGAACTTTCTCTGCAGCCTGCTAGTCTTTGACTTTTTAATTTTACTTTTAGGTAAATTTTACTTTTTAGGTAAATCATTACTCATTAAATATAATTAATACCAAGAAGGATGAGAGAACTCAAGTAAACCAATGTCCTCTTGTTTAAACACAAACATTTTGCCGACAGTTTCTCTGGAATTATAACATCTCAGATTTCAAATTAAACCTGACATCTAACCTATCATTTGGGACACTAAATATAGGGCTTTCTCTAGAGAGAAACTGTCTGTCCAGTTAAAGTGCTGCTGCACCAGCAGTGACCTACCAGGAGAAGGAAAACTCAGCTCTTAGCCTCGCTGCCAAGGTGTTTTATTCAGCATTTGAAAAACACAAAGTTGTTGATCCTGGGAAATGGTTTAATCTGCTGTTAACAATTACATGGGTGGCTCAAAGATTAGCTTGTCTCACATGCAGAGCTCATGTTATCTCCTGGCCATCAGAGTGAATGGCAGGAGTGTAACCACTGGTTGCATTCCAGACAATCCAGCTCTGTGAAAGGGCCCAGGCCACTACCTTGTGAAATCATGAGCAGCACCTCCTGTTGCACTGCCACCCTGGTTCCCAGGGTAGTTTGTGGTAAGGGAAAAAAGAGGAATAAGTCTTTAAGTTCCACAAACATTTTAACTTTCATAGCAAAATTTATGCCAAGTAATAATTGCTCTTACAGGCGACAAATCCTGCCCCAAAATTCCCAGTAAAATGCTAAACATTAGAACATGCTGTTGAGAAATTTGAAAAATTTGCATTTGATTTTTACGTGCCAGTGATGGTCCAAATCCAAGGGATGTTTGCTGCCTATAAATCGTGTTCACCATGGCACTTCCCCTGGCAGAGAGCTCGCAGTTAGTGATCCAGAATGTTTTAGGATGGCAAGGAAACGGGCATGCAAAAAAAAAAAAAAAGTGTTTCTCCTCTTAGCCAGCTCACCCCTGGTGCTGCAGAGCTATCCCAGACCTACTCACACATGCTGCATGTGGCAAGTACCAAATTAGGATGATAATCTTTGGGCTCCCATGTGCACAGGGCCTGTGTGAGATTGACCTGGCCTCTCAGCCAAAGTTTTACAAGTTAATTTGAAGCTGAAAGGCTCAATTTGCTTCTGAGGAACTACTGTAAAAATCAGAAGCCATGAAAATAGGCAGAGAGCTACATTTGCTGTCTTTTCCCACCTTGTGGATGATTTATAAGCAGTTTAACTGTTAGAGGTCAGTTCTTACTCCCATCTCAATCCTTTTGCGGGTAGGATCATCGTTTTGGTCAGGCTGTTCTCTCCTTTGACTTATTTTATCAGAACTGGACTGTTAATTGGAGCCAGAGTTTGGCTCCCTTTACTGTGAAATATAATTCTGTTATCACTGCAGCCACATTCTTCCCTAGGTGATTTTCACTTTGGCTTTAATTATTTTAATTTTTTTTTTTTAAATCTCATGAAATATAAAATATTTCCTTACTTGGGTAAGCTGGATAGCCTTTTGGTCTAAACAGAGTTCTTTCATTTTGAGATTTCTAATATGTTAAACCTGTGTGAAAGTTTGATAAAAGGTAGCTTTGAGGCTTCTAATTAATTATGTACAAAAAGTTGACAGTACTCTACTGGGAGGTGTTCCTAATAATCCATGCATGTAATATAGTAGGAACATTGTTTATAAATATAAATGAATTGGAAGGTTTGTAACCTTGGAATAATAGAAGATGAGAAATCAAATCATGGCTGGCAACCTCACAATTAAATGTTCCAAGAGTAAATGACCTACTTGAAAGCTACATTTTTATCTTTGTTTTCCAGTAAGTAGAGGAAAAGTAATCCCTGTAATAGCTCCTTTAAGCTCTTACTGAGAGTGAAGCAGGGAAATGTTTGTTTCAATATTTCATATCTCCCACAAATGAAAAGACACACTCTTGCAGTTCGGCCTAGCTGGAAAATGCACAGTTCACATCATGCTGAAAGAGAGGGTAGAGAAGGGAGAGAGAAAGAAGGTGTCAATAAATTAGCTACAGAACAGTGGCTAAAGGATATTGAAAGTCACCAGTAAGGAAAGGAAAAGCAATCACAAAACTGGAAACGAAAGTCTGTCTGTGGGGAAAGTGTTAAGAATATTAACAAAGAAAAATGAATCCAAAGGTGTAGAGGAAAGACCAATCTTCAGATTGAATTCACTTCTGTCATCATAGTGTTTGGTGGATTAAGAATCCTATTACCATTGGCCAGCATGGATTTAAAAAACCCCACCTTATCATTATCAGTATTGCACCTATTTTGCTTATGCTTGGCAGCAGCAGAACAGCCACCTCCTGGAGAAGGAACAGCACATCAGTGGTGCTGGGTCACTCAGAACCACACCTCTGCAGCTACTGCTTCAGCTCTGTTCTGCTGGCATCATTAAAAGGAGCATCCACAGCCTGAAAATCACATTTCTGTCTGTTCTCGTGAAACTTAAAAGGGATCACCTTGATAGTCATGAAGTTAAAGAAACTGAGAATAAAACTCTACCTTTTAGTTGTTTTCTCTCAACGTCTGACTATTTCAATGAGAGGCACGACTCCTTCACAAGGCTACTGCAGTAAAAAAGGGCACAAAGTGCCTCAAGACTGTTACAGGGAGAAAATCTGACTGAGCAAACCTCACTTTTCTCCCTGCTGCACTTTGCTGGGCAGAGGTGATCACTCACAGCTGCTCTGCACCAGCAGCAGTGTTTGCCAGGCTGCCCTGAGATGGCTCAGCCCTGCTGGCCCAGGGGCAGCACCACCCTGCTCACACCTGCTTGCTGGAAACACCCTCTTGAAAAAGTGTTAATTTCAAAAGTGAGCAAGCTCCCTTTGGCCCTTTCTAAGCTTTGTGACAGCACTTAAAGCTTGAGGGTGCTGGGATTACTTTTAAACATTTATTTCCTTAGAAAACACTCCTGTGTGTTTTCTAGACATAGAGAACAAATTACTTCACTTGCTGCCTTCCTCCTTTCTTCACTGTCTTTCAGCACAGCTGATATGATTTTAAAATTCCTCTAGGCAGCAAAATTCCCAGGAGCCATGTTATAGTGTTTTGCCTATGCCATTGACCAATGGACCAACAGATTTGGGAAAATGCTGTCCTGCTTTGCAAGAACACTGAATAAAAAATGAAAAATAACTCATAGCTAACACTTTCATGTTCGTTTTCAGTATGTCAGAGGGAAATGCTCATTTAAGAAATGGATGATTTTATGTCTGATTTTGAAAGCAAAGCTCTGTTTGGGATCCATCTCCTCATTTCCATATGAGTCACAATAAGATGCAAAGCCCCAGAAGCACACAGTGGGCAGCAAACAGCAGATGCTGAGTTAATCTCCAACCCGTTGTGATTCCTTTTGCTGCTATGCTTGCTGCTCCCAAGAGATTTTTATCAGGGCAGGCATTACAGTTAATTCTTCAGGGATATGGAGAAATATCTAGGGACAGTGGGTATGGAGAAATATCTAGGGACAGTGGGTCTTGAATCTCTTTATGTTTATTTAGCAGCTGACTGTTATTTATTTATTTGCCAGACTATTTTTTTTAATAATGCAAATATTTGAAGAGAAGTACCATGTTTTAGATTTCTGCTTCAGAAACCCAGGAAAGAAAACATGTGGCACATATTTCATGACTGTATTTTTAACCTTCACATAGGAAAACTGAGAGGGAAATTTGCACTTCAAACTATGGCTGGAAACAAACCACCCACATACAGAGATAATAAAACATCAAAAGGCCTGTGAAATATGCTGGCACATGTATATGTGTTTAAAAGTGCACAAAAGTGAAGAAACTGAGAACACAAAACTAAAGTTCTTTTCCAGCTGTAGTATTAGTTATAATAAAGCAAAGCACTAAATTTTTTAGCCTTTAACTCAAGCTCAGCTGAAGTGCTATGGTAAAAATGAATGTTTTCTGTAGTACTCAGATTGCTGAACATAAACATATCTGCTCACAGGACTGAGAATATTTAAAGATGCAAACATCACTCAGCCTCATTAATTCTATTTGGCTTAAAAATTGTCGTCTTGTGCTCTGGGGAACATGTTGTTTTATTAAAGTGAAAGTTCTGAAAACGCATCATGGAAATGTTAATACCTTATTACTCATGATCTCAAGGCTCAGCACTGTTGTGTTGACCGCAGAAGCAGCTTCTTGTTGACTTTTGCCAGGGTAACATGGCTGCAGGAGCAGTTCCACACATTATTTCCTCTCATTTTGACATGACAGCACAATGGGGAAAATTAAATTCTGCAGTGTGGGCTGTCAGAGAGGTCAGAGGCACCGCAGGCTGCTGGAGCACGCTGCTACCTCCTCTTGGTCAGCCATGGAGATTCCTGGAGGGGATAGGCTGGCACAGCTAAATATGTGGAAAGCTGGAGGTCAGATTAGTGCCCCTGGGACAGTCTAGAGGAGATTGCTGCTGCTGAAAAAACCTCCAAGAGCTTTTATCTTCTGTCTGCTGGCAATTTCTTGGTCTTTCCTGGGTTTCTGTGTGAGCTGGGATGAAGCCCTGGGTTTGCCAGGCTGTCAGAAACAGAGCAGTCCTGCTCTGCCCTCTGCTCCTGCCAGAGGAGGATTCCAAAACCAGAATTTTTAACCTGAGTTTCTTTTTTTAACTTTCCATTTGATAGGCTTTTATTTTATTCTGCAGCTGTTAAAGTGTAGGGTATTAAAATGAAGGCTGGGAGTGCTGGAAAAATCCTGTACAGTGAGCTGTGCCCCAGTGCCTGAGGTCTCATTTTGGGGTAGATCTGTTATCAGACATGAAACTAGAAATACCAGCTCTCACTTGATGGGCTTTTCTTTGGTAGAGGAACAAAGGTACTAAGAATCTGTAGCTGATAGTCATTGCTATTTTTATATCAAAGCTTCCTTATCTACTTGGCAAGTGATTCAGGGACTTTCTCTCTCTCCTAGGTGCCCCTGCAATATGTTTGTTGTAATCTCTCACATATCCTCATTACACGTTTTGCTCCACATTAATAAGAAATGAAGAAGTCAGGTTGCATTAGTTTTTTTATCTTATCCATCTCTTTTAAGAATTCCTCCACAAGAAGTTAAATGCTCTCTTTTTACTTGACTTTCTCATTTCCCTTCCCTACAAGCTTTTCTTCTCCATTCTGTGCTCACAATATCTCTGCTCTGTGACCTGAGCTGACCTCCCCAAAGCTTTTAGCAAAATGATTAAATACAGTATTGTTAGCTTTCATATGTGCATTGCACATGCCAGCATTATTCTTATATGTATAAATATACTTCTGCATAGTTTTTAATCCTTTTCTTATGTCTTCCTCCCTCCCCACGTTTTCATGCAAGTGGGTTTGCTTCATCTGTCCCAGCAGATGCTGAGAGCTGTGACAGGCTCTCCTTAGCACTTCTGCCAGTCTCTGCTGGCTGTAGTCAGATCTGTTCTGCTTTCCTGCAAAGGCCAGCTCTGATGCTTCACTTTGGCTCTGCCATGAAAAATTATCTCAAACGCCAATGACTTCAAACTCACAAGGAGCAGAGACAGGCAGAAGCTGTGATATTTGGATTTGGACTTGGATTTTAAGTTCTACAGAGTTCAGGCTTTCTTCATCTGCCTAGTATAACGAGAAAGGTTGCAAGCAAAACAGCAACTGAGGTAGCTCTCATTCTAATGATAAGGAAACTCAAAAGCCTTTAGTTTGGCACCAGCTTCTTCTATCAGAAAAAGTTAATTCCCAACTGACCATTTATCAGTCTCTGAGTTCTTGATTAACAAACACTGGCTTTTGTAATGAGATGGGAAACACTGCTCAGAGCCAGTCACTTCTTTGTGAAATGTTAATGTGTTTCTTTTTCTGTACCAAAGTGGGAAAAAAAAGAGTGATAGCATGTATTTTGGTAATGTACAACTGCATTTCCATGTAACTCTGACACAACCTCAGAAATAAAATGTTACCAAAGGGGAGAAGAGCACTTCTGTAGCCCTCCCCCTACTAAGAACCAGGCCATGTAAAACTGACACAGTGGAGGCCTACCTTGCCAGGGCAAATGTCCTAAAAGGTCTCTGAAACACCACAGGGTTCATTCTCTATCATGCCAAAGATACCAGGGAATTGTGGTAAAGTGCAGATGCAAAATACTATGGGATGGCTGCAGTAGCTGCTGTTGAGTCACATTTTACTCCTTGCCTACAGTACCACTCTTTGAGTCCCATTTCACAGACCCTAAAGGGGATGTAAGAAATGCTGTAATCCCATCTAGAAAAAAGGCTGTTGTGTGATAGAAAACCAACAACAACTTGTCTCAGAGAATATTCCAGAATCCACTCACCTGTAGGTGTCTGAGATGCCAAAAGATGAGGGAGCATGGCTGCAAAGTGAGTTGCTCAATCACAGGAGCTCCACAAGAGCCAGAGGAAATGAAAATGCTGCTCAGAGCATGAACTGAATATCCTTTCATCTGCTGGCATTGGAGAGACCAACCTGGAAGTGAAAAAGGCACATTGACAGCTGAAAGCCTTTTGGTCAGCGCCTCCATTTTTCTAAAGCAATTCCTTCAAAACATACAGCTCCTGGTTTTCTTTTTATGAGCTCTGTTATCAGTCATTATGTTGGTACATTCCCTGCTCTTTGTGAGCAGCAAGTGGTGAGAATATCAACCAAAGCGCTGCTTCTGAGCCCGTGCCCTTAGTGAATCAGGTTTTTACATCAGTTTTCTGCCTATTCACTTTCAGGTCTTTTTTTTTTCAAAAGAGGATTTTGCTACAGCTCATACTAAAAAAACTCTCTGTTCCATTGCTGGTGCCTTGGCATAGCCTCCAGCCTCCTGCAGTGAATTGTGTCTGATGCAGCTTCGATCCACAATAAATCTCCTATTTCCCTTCAGTTGCTCTCCATTTTCTTTTAAATTGTGAGCCAATAGTCACAATTCTTGGAAGGACTTTTACACATATGCTAAAAGTATGCTTTTAACCAGGTACATCTGCCTGCATGTGCTGTGACAGACAGTGGAAAAGGGGACGGGGAAGGATGGTGGGAATTTTCTCCCCCTTTTGAAGCCCTGCATGAAAGTGCTGCTTTGGAGAGACAGTGCTGCCCGGTGCTGAGGCAGTGAGCTGGGTTGGATGGCTCTGTGTATGTGTCCAAAGATGCTCCCCTTCCCTCAACAGCTGTCTGGTAAGGAACCCAGCCCTGGCACTGCCATCAGATCATTTTTATACAAGATGCAGGTAGGGGAAGTGCAAAACCACATTATCTATGTAGACTGTACTTCCATCACAGTTCTGTTGTTGTTTTAAGTTGCATAAGCATGCAATCTCATTTAAATCCTGGATACTTTTCCACATGTACTGCTTCTGAAGACACTACTGCTGCCTTTTACTGTGGCATAAAATTGCATTTATCTTAAAATAGAAATTCAAATTTTGTTCTAAACACCTTTGCAGGTGTTAAAATTGGTGTTTTAAATACCAATTCATCAAGTATTGGAAAGTCTGCCTCTCCTAACCAGCATGTTATGAGGATCATGAGGCACTCGAAGGGATTTGTGAGGGGTGTGTGGTGCTTCTGAGTGTGTGAAAAATTATATAAAATAGACTTGGAGCAGCATTTCCTTTTTACTTGCCTGGACTCACAACACTTTGTTATCCTGTTGGCTGCCTTCAAGACTTGCACCGAGTAACTCTCTGGAGTGAAAGCTGATGTTGGGGGAGATAATAACAAGCTGGGGCACTCTTTACACTCATGGGTGTAAGGCTGCCTTCTAAGATGAGAATTTTTATTTCCCAGGACTTTTCTGGATGGTTCTCAGCTAGGCACATGATTGTTTAGCAGTAAAGACCCAAACTCTGCAAAAGGAGACTCACACCCACAGCTTGTGCTCCCTCTGTTCAAAAGGAAGAGAATAGCCAGAACAATTGTTTTGAAATATTTAGGATTATTAGTACTGTGCTGAGCTCGACAGGCTATTTCCTTCCCATGTAAATATAAATAGTGATCATAAATGGAAAAATATGCAAGAACTAGAGATTAGGAACATAAACTGTTAACTTGTTGGGCTTCATGTCCCCCCCTCTCCAACAGAGAAGAAAGGGCCATATCATGGATGTGAACAAAGTAAATGTCAAGTAACGGGAGAAAAATGAGTGTATGAACATTTGCATAAGTACAGGAGAGAAAATCTTGGGCAATTTTCTTTTGGCATTTCTTTGCTCTTGAGATGAATTTTAAACAACAGGAAGTAACTACTTCTAGGGTTTTCCATAAATGATGATTTATATAATTTTGCCTCAAGGCAATTCCTATGATATATAGATTAAAATATATCAATATTTCTGCAGATACATCCGCTATAGATGAGTCATGTTTCTTCAATTAAAAATGTATTCTTGATGCAAACATTTTCTAAAAGTTGTCATGTTCCCCCATTCATCTCCCATTGCATCCTCCAGTTTTCCTAGACTTTAAAAGTTATTTTTATTAAAAGAAAATGTTTGCAAATGTCCTGGAGATTTTTGTTAAGTAATTAAAAGGCAGTAATAAATTAATGTATTTTTATATCATTTCAATGTCAACTCATGAATTGTGTAGACATTGCAATCCTGCAGACTTAGTTCTAAAGGAAGCAGCAAGTCTGGCAGAGGATTTGAACTTGCAAATGGGTTGTACAAATCAGTCCCAGCCACATGCAGTGACACTGTCTTCTGGAATACAGCAAGTCCCAGTTGCAGATTTGTTGAAGATCTGTACCCTTTCCTTCATGGGTGGGATTTGTGGTAAAGAACAGCAATCCCATTCATAACACAGTGCACCTATTCCAGCTTTCCATTTCCATACATCTGTGCTATTGAAAGCAGACCTGCTGTTCCTCTTTGGTGGGATACACAGCCAGTCTTGGATGAAATTATGTTTTACAAAAATCTGGCAGGAATCTGTCAATATACTTTTAATGCCCTAAATCTAAAGAGCACAGAATTCAATTCTACAGCTCAATATAAGAGTAGGTTGATCAGTGGCTCCCGTCTTTGGTATTTGTTTGAGTTTTTGACCATTGTTCTTGAAGCATGTTCTTGTATTTTCTTGCCTTTCTGTATGCTCTAAATTAGGCACATATATAATTCAAACTCAGAAGAACACAGGCTGACTTGGATCAAAGAATAATAAATTTCTAAGGATTTCTCAAGCTCATAGCAATTCCCTCAAATGAATGCATAACACAAACAGAGAGGCTAAAAAACCTTACAGTTTTGATTACAAGAGGCTGGATGTTGTACAACCTTTTTTGCTGGTGTTTTCAAGTCACTTAGGAAAATATTCACCAAAATTGGGTTTTCCATCAGGAATGTTTTAGTTTATTTGAAAATATATCTTGGGGAAGCTGATGAGAAGCCTACATATTATCCCTGAAAATAAAAAAATAAATCTTTGGAAATACTCAAATTTTAGTCTTTCATAAAAAGCTGTTTTGTGAACAGACTGCATTCTGTCTTTCTGTTTCCCTTTTTATAAATCACCATATTATGCTTCTGTATAGAGTTAAAACATTTACTTCTCACTCTTGTGTGATAAATAAAAGAACTGGCTTCCTATTTTCATTAATTCTGCTTCCTCAGTAATTTCCAACTGTTCATTAATGAGTGCGATCAAATAATTTCTGTAACATTATTTTAAGCCATTGCTCAGTGTAATTTTGAAGTCAGAAGCCACACCAGTTCTGCAGCAACCTGTCAGATGAATGCTGAAGGGAGGGGCTCCCTCAGAGGTAACACCTGTTGTCACCACGAGTCCCTGTCAAAGAGAACACAGCACAGCTGGCCACACCAGCTCCTTGCTAAACTAGAGAGTAAAATAAGGATCGTGCAAAAGGAGTGAAACTCTGGTAGAAATAAAGCAAAACAGCATTAAACCCTTCTAAGCTTCTGCTTCTTTTGGGTCTTGCTAATGGGAATTTTACTCGCTGTGACTTACTACTCTGCCAGTAAGGTGAGCCAGGGTCATTCTGCCTCCTTCCCAGCGGTGCTCCCAGCAGGAGCAGGCACAGGCTGCAGAGAGCTCCTGGCCACACTCCTGGGTGTCTGTGCTCTGCTCCCGGGTCCTGGGCTGCCCATCAGATGGTGTCTGCAGGGAGTGAGTTTGCCAAGTGTTTTGGGAAGGAGTCATTGGAAGGAATGGGGCATTCAGTTTTCAAAGGATGGGGTTTGTGACTTGTGAAGTTTCTCACTATTACAGATAATAATGAGTTTTAGTTTCTTTTCTTTCAAAGGTAACAGAGGAAGAGCTAAAATACGCTATAAATTGAAATAGGGAGCAGGTTTCCAGGTTCTTCATAGGACAGGTATTGCTGTTGTGCACGGGGTAGAATGCACTGCGCCTTCCCTCTTCTTGTTCCATGAGCCTTCAGGGATGAACAGACATAGATCTTAAAACTATTGCATTTGCTTCAGTAAAGCTGGATGTAGTGATACCAGAAATGGGTTCTGCAGGCTGTTGAAGAGATACTTCATTGAAACTGGCAATCACATTGGGAACCAGCTGTTGGCTGTAGGTAGATAATTTTAAAGTATTTTTTAAAAAGCTAGAGGATAATTCTAAATTTCTATAGCACAGCCCAAGATAATTCCCTGAGCAGTCTAACCAAGAAAATTGCACAGGTCCTTGACACAATACTACCAGATTTGATGTAGCTTTTCTCTGTCATCCCTTGTACTGGAGAATCAAAGAAATTGTGATGAATTCTGTGTGGGTATTGTAATTGGTACGCAGGGTGTGAAGAAAAAAAATGTATAGGATATGTTCAGTTACAGTCTCAGGAAATAGTAAAACCTCCCTGGTTATAGAGCCTGTAAAGATGCTCTACTGCAGCTGGGCATTGTAATGATAAAATACATCTTATGTGATCACAGGCAAGTTTTCCCTGTGTGTTGAGCAAATCCCTCTGAGCTTCTACTTTATAGATACAGTTGTATTTATCTGCATTAAAGGTTGCTCAGAGACTTGGAGGTCTTTGTGAGAAACTCGTTATTGTAGAAAGTCAAAATAGTTTTATGCAATCTTAAGAATATAACCTAACTTCCAACTCCCAGGGTGTTACCAGCTGAGTGACACTGAGGTGTTGTGAATACAATCTTGCTGATAAAGTAAATAAGCTACCACCTTTGTGGTTTAAGAAGGATTTAAACAAGTAAGGTGCCAGCTTCTTCTATTCCAGTCAGCTTAACATGAAAGCTGAAGCTGCTCCCCACCTTTCAGGAAAGCCAAAGTATATTATAGAGTGTGTTTTGAGTAACAATTATTCACAGCTTTGGCAAATAAAAATAGGGTGCCCCTAATTTTGTATGAAACACGTTCCAAGTAAATACTAATCTTATCGTTAGAAATTTCTTTATTTAGGCTTTCTCATAGAAGTCTACTTCTTGTACGTGACTAAGACATAGAATTTTCAAAACTTCATATTAAAACAGCTGTATGTTTTGGAATAATAAATCAGGAACTATGGTACATTATAATAAAAGTAGTCTTCATTTGCATGTGCTAATTAATTTCTACTTTATTACATCAACATTTGGGAGTACTAGCCTTATTAACAGGAATAAGTTTGCTTATAGTCTGAAACTAAACACTGAACAAACTCAGTGAAGGTGACCTTTTTTCCTTTCCATTATCAAGGTTAATTATAAAATTAATTAGATCAATTTTTTACCTTTGATTAGGAGAGTTTACCTTCTTTCAGCTTGGACACAGAACCTGGATCTGCAGTGACAGATTTTGCCTTCTGTACTAAACTCAGTAGTTCTGTGAAATCTTTTTTAAAAACTCTTCCATGTTTTTGCTACTCAGATGATTTCAGGTTATTGAACTCAAATTAGAGACTACGTATTTGTTTTATCTTGTCATTATCCTTTTCCTGCTCTAATTCAATAATGAAATCTGGTTTTATGAAATAGTCTAACAATTTAACAGGAAGCAGATTAAAAATTAATTGGTTTCTGTTCTTTTCATGTACTGCCCGTTATAGTTGCAGTTATAATCTAGAGCACTGACATGAGTCATCAGTAGAATATTACCTTTATTTCTGATTTGCCCTTCCCCATAATTAGCCTGATTTCTGTTCTTTGGCTCGTATAAATATAATGAGGAATAGCTGAGGATATTAATTTTGCTCAAATATTCTGCTGCTGTCTGGCACATTCTAAAGCATTAACTATGGTTTAATCTTGAATGGCACAAAGGCCCCAACATCACAGATGTGCTCAGGCTAAGCACAGGCATTCTCCTCAAGAGCTTGTAGGCTAAATAAACATGGGTTAATTGGCAAATACAAAAAGGTCTGGAGAACAAATAATTATCTCATTTACTGGTGGGTAACAGAAATTTTAATTGATTTGCCCTCTTTGACAAATCTGTGCCTGGATCAATAGTTTAATCTGAGTCTGAAATTTATTGCCTTAATGAGAAGGACATCTTATTTCAGCTGTAATATGACCCTTTCCTGATTAAGCAGACTGAGAAAGCATTAGTAGTTAACTTCTGCAACCTTCTGCCTCTTAGCAATTAACAGAGGGACTAAGAGGGACTAATTCTGCAAGGTAAGGGAGCCTTTCTGGGTGGTGGCAAATATTTCTCCTTCATTGCCAAGGAGTTTGAAGTCTTGGTAATAATAATAATAATAATAATAATAATAATAATAATAATAATAATATAGAAGAAATAAAAGTGCCAGGTCAAATAGAAAAGGATTAGGAATTGTTTGTATCCAGGTCATAAGAGATAATTAAGCAGCTAGACTCCACTTTGTCATTGGAGGGTATAAAGAGATCCTGATGGGACAGCTTCCAAAGGAAAGTTCTGGTTAGTCTCCTTTTACACTGATGATCCCACTTGTTTCCTCTGCTTGCACACTTTCACTATTCCCACATTTTATATTTGTTCTCATTATTACTTCAGACATAGCCTTCCTTCATGTCTCCCTGTTTTCAAAGCATTTTAGATTGTCTCTGTCAGTACATCAATAGTGCAGTTGTAACCCTGTCTCCCTCTTCTGTGCAGCTCCAGCCTCCAGGGCCTGCCTGGTGCTTTACTGCAGCCCACTCATCATCAGCCCAAAGGGGTGTATGCCCCTTCTCAGCACTGCACACAGAAGCACCTCTCAGCTGCACCTTTCACAAGTGTGGCTACCAGCCCCCTACATCAGAAACTAGCTCAGAGAAGAAAAATGGACCCTGCTCTCCTGGTGTGATTGGGAGCACCCAACACTCCAAAACCCAAGTCATTGTCTGCAAAGGTTTCATACCTTGGTGAGTAGCTCCTTTTGTTTAACCTGCCACAGCCGTCCTAGGAGCAAAATGGCCTTTTTTATTTTAGCATGGCTAACAGACATACCCGTATGCTCATCTGCTGCAGTGAACTCTGCTTCAATATGAAGATCCATTTCACAGCAACCACGAACTCTTTCAGCATAACAAAAGTCACTAAAATATTTAATTTTCTGCCTTTAGTGGGAGGGGCCATCCAGAAAGCACCAACATTTCTGCTGGGCTATTTGCTTAGTAGAAGATAGATCCAACTAAATATGATTGTTTTGCTCATTTCAAGGCTATTAGAAATAGGGATCTTTAGTTACCATAATTACCCTCTAAGCAGTTAGAAGAGGAGGATTAGGAGGATTATATATGTATGTATAAAGAAAGTTGCAACAAAGTCTAAATAGAACTCTTAAAATTTCCTTTTCCCCTTTTCTTATCAGTTTTTGCCATATAAAGAATTTTTTTTTTTTTTAAATTAAGACATCATCAAAGTCTCCTTTCCCACTCAAATTATCATATCTTAGCTGGCTTTTAGCTATTAGGCAATCTGTTTTTCCTCTATCTACTAGTTTGTACCTGCATATTATTTCCTGCTTTCATGTCATCACTCCATATTTGCACTCCTGTGCCTTCCTGTGGTTTCTCAACTGTCATATCTTCAATACAAGAAAATCCACTGGCTTTTTCCTTGTCTGTTATAAACTACATACATGATTTCCTTTGAGTATTAAAAGCAGGAGTGTAATAAAATTCAAATATTTGTTACTTCATTGGGGATGAAGACCAAATAAATACCTCCATAACCCTGCCCTTACATTTCATTGCCCATAGCTATGGGCTATGGGTAGTGAAAAAAGAGAGAGCAAGTTGTTTTCTTTTGTAAGCAATAGTCAAGAATGTCACAACCAGTAAAATGCTGCAAAATGGGAGGTACTTGCTTGGAAGTATGCCAGATCCACCTTTCTTTGCACTGTGGTGAGAGCCTGTCTTCCCTGTGCCTGAAGCTCAATCTGCAGGTGTCCCGTGAGGAATTCCAGCTGAGGAGGCTGCACACTGCTTTGGTGCCACCTGTTCTGCTGACCTGCTTCCTTTTGCTGGAGGAGATTAGGCTACACTGGCACACCATGTAATCACAGGGCTCTGCCTGTGCAGTACAAGTCACAGGAAAGGAGCTTACATCTTTCTTTTAATAAGTCAAACTTGTTTAAGCATGTACAGTCCTGGCTTGTCAGCTCCCTGCTGCTGTGGCTTAGTTTTGTGCCTTGCCTCATCCTCAGACAAGTCCCAAAGGTCACTTGCCTACACCCCAAGCAAATGTCTTAACTGTTTGTTAGCAGAAGGGGAACACTTCTGCTAAACTGCTGTGTAGCCCTAAAACTGGAGCTAGAGCTAATCAAATAATGATAATTTCAGTCATCGTTTTATCCTTGCAATGAGTATTTAGCAAGAACTTTGAGGCTTGGAAATATTCTTGTCGAGATAGTCACTTCTTGCCACATTCAAAATGTTTTTGAAGGCAGTAAACAAAACACTTTCAAAAGCATTCTAAAAACTCAGGGGAAATGAACATTTACTGTTATTTATGGAATTGCAATGGGTATATTTCATTTTCCCCATCTACAGATGGAGAGAGTCATGATTACAGTAATACTGGTATGGGTCAAATATTTGTGTATTGACAAGAAAAGGGGAGCCTCCAGCATCAATTTACCAAAACTGGGAACAGATTTGGGTTTGATTTGGAGTGAAGATAAACCCAGTGGCCTGGGCACCACTGCCTAACTCTATAAACACAACTGAATTAAGGTGGAGGGAGTTGTAGGATCAATGGTACACGGACTACACCAAAACTAACACGTTAGGTATATAAGCCTCCCAATCATAGCCAACTTTTTTTTTTCCCCTGTAATTAAACCTTTGTTTTATGGTTTATTAACTCACCATGCCCACAGAGAGGTGCTTTTGAAGGGAAAGCCACCAAGAATTACAACTGTGCGACTAGAGTGCATTTTTAAAATACGAGTCAAGGCAATTTTGCAAATGGACAGTGCCTTCTCATTGAAAATTTAATCACCCTGTACATGGGGTTGATAGCTCGAGCAGAGCTAATGTCTCCATTCATTTATCCTTTCATCTTGGGATGTTGCAGCTCAGTATGGAAGAACAGCAGAAATCAGTGCAGTGACTTTGGCAATTATCACAGTATTTACTGTGCTTCGTGTGAACGAGACTGATTTATGTGGCCTGCAGGTAGCCTGAAGGAATGGCCTACTCGATTTCCTTTCCCCTGATGCAAGCTCAGGATCAATGCAGCAGACAAAGGGAGCTCTATACCCCAGCACCCTGCCTTCATTCTTCAGGCAGACTGAAGCTCCAGTTTGCTCCAGGGTACCAAAGAGCTGGTAGCAGGTGCTGCACTAAAACACCAGTGTCCACAAACTCAGCCAAGTTTCCTTTTTGCTGGATTCCTCTGAGCAATGATGACTCAGAAGTAGCTATGAAGTAGCTATTCCCTCTTTGCAGTGAATATTCCCTGTTCCTTTGATTATGTATTTTAAAGTCAGAAGTTAATAGGAAACTTTACAGCGTTTTCCCTAAATTATCTTGTCTTAAAACGTGAAAGAATGCTTCTCCATGTGAGATACATTGCAAAACCACAGGCATCTACATGACATTCAGAGTCCTTTTTACTATCTGCTCTTGGCTGACTGCATTTAGCTGCTTTTCTTTATGACTACTAGAAGCTTCAGACATTTTATTACTTCACTCCCAGTCTAAGATCTCTTTTTTTTTCAGCTCATAGTAATTGTGTGAAACGGCTTTCCATTCACTTTCATCAAAAGATGGAGCCCTGCTGGGGCAGCAGCAGATCAGCAGCATGAGTGATCTCTCTGGGCTGGTAGGATGCACCCACTGCTTCCCATGCCCTCATCCTTCAACTCAGTGAAAGGGGGACACTGCAGGAAACTCCACTAATTCCCAAATACAGCTTGTTCATTTGGGGGAGGGGAGCTTGCTTGTGGTTAGGTGTCGTTGTTGTTGTTTTGAAAGGCAAAACAAAGCAACACAGCCTCGTTTAAGGGAGCACCAGAATTCAAATGCAGAAGTCTTGTCAATTAGCCCCCCTTGGAGCAATATACAGCAGTTTGTTCCTTTATTGATATCCTACTAGTTTTGAGGAATCTTAACTAAGAGGATGGCCTCATTTTTCTGTACCAACAGATCCAGGAAGGAAAGTATTGCAAACACAGTAGAGTAATACCTCATGAGTGGCAAGAAGCCTGGACAGTCTGAGTCTCTGCTGAGAGAGGGAAAGATGAAGGGACAAACACAAAGTCACCCTGGGCCTGTAGAAAGCTGGCTATAAGCATAACATAGATATGATGGTCAGACAAATCTGTGCACATGTGGACAAATTTGGGCAGAAAAATTAATGTACTTAGTCTAAAGAGAAGGAGCTGTTAAAGAGAATTAGATATCTTCATTAGGGAAGAAAAACATTCCTGAAAATGTTTAATGAGCAGACAAGAGACTGGAATTATAAAACATTTCTGACTAACTCACCAGGATATTGAGAAGAATTTGTATTCTGCAGCAGAACTCAGGACAATTTGTGCTACTTTCTTGTAATAAAATGCCATAAAGAAGGAAATGGTAATTATCTGCACTTCCTTTATATGCAGCTGATAGACACCTTTAAGTACTGTAACAGCTTGCTAATGTACCCCTAGTATTTGAATAAATACCTGAAGTAAATATGTTGATGAAACCTTTCATAAACTTCCAGGTGGGTAAGGGGCTATTATGAAAGTACCATAACTTGCTCAGTTTTGTCTTTGTACAAGCTGTTCCAGAGCAGGTCTGTAGGTGACTGGATCAGAGACCACAGGCAGACACAGAAGTTCAAGGAAAACTGCACTTAGTTTCATAATGGAAATTCACATAGGCTGCACCATAATATGAAGACTAAATACGCCAAGGCAAATTCCTGTGAGTTGGAATTTAGTTTCCAGTAATTAATCTGGGACTACTAAAACGATAATCTTCCTCACCAGTTTTCTTGGAGGTCATTTGGAGGCCAACCTGATTATTATTTAGCAACAATTATTTGTTGCTAATTCAAACATCTAAATGTGAAAGTCTTACCATTCAGTTTTACATGATTATGTGTTTTAAAAGACTCTGCCATCAATCAGAGGACAATTTTCGTAATTAAAAAAAAAATCCCAAATTGAAACCTGTAACTTTATTTGTAATCATCTGTAGTAATTCTCAGAGCAGACAGCATGTTAGAGCCAGACTATGCTGTATTTCTCCTCCCTGTCTCCTAAAGGAACCAGCACTGACTCAAGCACCTTTTGCATTCTAGGTTTCTCAGAAATTCAATAATGATCCCAATCTGACTTGTTTTCTTCCTCTTCTCTCCGCTCTCCTCCCATCCCACCTCCCCCAAACATCATAGCAATCTTAAAATTTATGTCTCAAAGTCCCATTATTCTTCTGAGAGAGTGACTGTTTTCCCATTTCATGGTAGCTTACAAGGCTGATTGTTTTCTTGGAGCAGGCTGCTTGGGGCCAGGCATTCAGCCTTGCCAGGGCAACAAGCTTAGATAACTTTGTGAGTGACAGGGTGGCTGGAGGAGCAAGAACCATGTGGCAGTGCAGCTTCTCCTGCTCCTAATGTGCCATCTCCAAGGTCTTTTCCTGTGGAGCCAGTCCCAGCATCTTAAATCTGAGAGAGCAGTCAAAATACTAGTTAGATTTTCCTTCAGAGGTCTGATTCTCATTCCTCATCTGCCGATTAGACTTTTTTCTTTGTAATGTTATTTATTTAAAACACTTTTTCTTGGCACGATGTTTGTTTGTTATCAAAATGTAAGTGGGGCTATGAATGCTTTCAAAAGAACACTGACCTTTAAGCATATGTACAACATCTGTAGGAAACAGCTGGAAAACCTATCACGTGCTTCTTCAGGTAAAAGTGCAAAGTAGTGCTCCTGCAAAGCTTTTTTCAAATCCCTTCTTTTCACATCATGCATTGCGCAGCAGTGCTACTCATTAAAAGCTGAAAAAAAATCCTCTATTGGTCTGAATATTCTAACACAGAACATAAGGTGCCCATAGGTGAAATCAGTAATGCAAAAAAGAAAAAGAAAACACCCAATGAACCATTTTTTTTCCTACTACTTTTAGCTTTCAAGCACTCATTTGCTAAATAACCTCCTTTTTAGCATCCATTTTTCACCCTGCTAAATATGTGCTACTATAATGACTCCACCTGACTAATCATTCCTCAAGCATTTAAACACATTAGCTAATTGGCTTGCAGGGGTTAAAGCAAGTGGTTGGTAAACCTCAGATAATGCTGGCAACATTCAGAGATTCAGATGATTACCCAAAATTTACCCAAACGCATCTCAGCCTCCTCTGGCTAAAAACTTAGTGAGGGTTGCCATTTTTTATTATTTCAGGTTGGCCATAAAAAGCAGCAGGCCTTTTGCTCAGGCTGCTGCCTTCCAGTTTTCCTTAAGACACTTTCTATATAGACAAATGTTTCTTTCTTATATTTCAGATTGTATGGGTGAAGAATCTACCTAAATGGATGGCAGATTGGGAATGGCTTTGGGTCCTGGGTTTAGGGCATCATATTCTGGACTTGATTATGCAACTATGTCATGTGGCCATGGCAAGGCACCCATGGGTGTGCACACTGTCACTAATTCCCTATCCCTTGAGTGCAGCCACTGCAAGAGCATCCACTAAGTGCTGGTGCCCGGGCTTATGGATATTTTCCATGCTGGATACAGCCTGTGACACATGAGCCTTGCATGGAGACTAAACCAAACCAGTCTTAGGTAAGAGAAAGTTCCAAAGGTTTGAACAAAAGAACAATCCCTGAGCCTCTCCAGCCCCCATTTCTTCTGGTATGTTCCTTTGGCTGGACTGAATATCCAGAAAATCATTCCAAATGACGTTTTGTTTCCTGAGGCGATGCTCTCTCCTTGCCTTACAAGAGTTTGCTTTCACCTCAGCCACCATTAAGTAAAACTGAGCCTGGTTTCCTGGGCTACAAAGGCATTTCTCTGCTCTCTGAGGCTCTTTGTGTGCTCCCTGCCCTTGTGTTTTGCTCAGCCCTCAGGGTCACTGTTGCAAGCAGCCACCTTTTTCTCCCTCAGGACAACCTCCCCTGTGTCCAGGGCCAGGCTGGCTCCTGGAGGCATGTGTGGCTTTGCTGAGGGCCACCAAGGCCAGGCTCCTGGAGCAAGTGTAGCCCAGCACATCCCCTGGCAGGAGAAGGCAGTGCCTGTTTGGCACACTGTGTACACACAACAAGCACAGAGCCTGGTCACACTGAGTGCTGCCCTCACACCCTCTGCCCCTGCTGCTGAAGTGGGGGTAAAAGACACTGAAGGATTTGACTATCCCCTTTGGAAATAGGTGAGCAGCCTCCCCCCTTGCCTCTCTCTCTCTGGGATGGTATTTCATCCCTATCTGAGTGATCATAGAGAGTTTAACCTGTAAAATTATGCGCTGTAAATGACAACCGCTTTACTCTCAAGGTGAAAGACTTGGAGACAGAGAGAAAGAAAGAAAGAGAGCCAGTTTCCATGACAACCCAATGAAACTTATACACCATAGGAAAATGTCATTTTGCAAAAAAGACAGAACTTCATGGACAAGAGGTACAGTACATCAGAAAGGAAATTGCAGTTTTAAATGAAAAGCTCATTTGCATTTATGGTTTTGAGTTTCATTTTCTAGTTACAAGACCCAATTGCAGACAATTTAGTAGTAAAAATTATATTCAACATTTCAAGTGAATAATGTAGATTACGATCTAGCTCAGCCAGAAGTTCATTGTGGCAGACTCGGGTTCAGAGAACACAGGTGTGGATGGATTCTGGTTTAGCTGGGCTTACGCTGCAGCATCAGAGAAGTTATTGACATTTTACACCCTCTAACAGACCTTGCAAAGTCAGGATCCATCCACAGCTGTTGAGATTCCTGCCACAGCTTGCAATTTCAGCACCCAAAGTTATACCTTCCAGGTTCCACGTTACCTGTGATACCATCAATCACCATCCTTTGTAAGCCACATTGCATAGGAGAGCATTTTATGATGAGCATTAGTGTTGTAATATAGCAAAGAGCATTGTTAATGAAGCATGGAAAAAGAATAAATTCAGCTAATGGGTATATGTGTCAAATTTCAATTAGGGATATGTTGGAAAGTGAAAGAGAGCGACGAGCATACAAATTAAACCTTTGACCTTCAGAGTAAAGGGAGAAGAACCTGAGAGAAAAGGGGGATGTTCAGAGATGTTTTCCTAGCTGAATGCTGAAAAGTCGGAGTACAAACTTTGAAGTACTCTTTTCTCTTTAATTACCATTATTTAAGAAGTGACTCAGAAAAATTCTGTTTTGATCCAGCTGGTTTGTTGACAGCTATATTATTGTTTGTGCTATTTGCTGCGTGGGGGAGAGATAAAGATTCAGAGCAGTTTATGGTAATGGCAGACAAAATCTCACCTTTGTGAAGCCTAGGCAGAGGATATTAAAGCTTATCCTTCCCTGCCTGTGAAGTGCTACTGGAAAGAACCTCCTTCTCACTCCTCTTAGGCTATCAAACATGTCTTATTTGGGTCAAAGCATGTTTTAATGCATAATCTGATGTGCATGGCTTTTGAATGCAAATAAACAGCAGTGGGGGGGTTGCAGCAGGAGCAAAGCTGGGCAAGCTGCAAGGGTTGGACACGGCTCAAGGCACACATTTGCTGTGATAGTGAAGGGAGCAATAGTTCACACACACAGCAGTGGGTTCATACAGGTGCTGCCGCAACCCTGCACATGTGATTTAACATCAGCTGCTCTCCTAAAGCAGTGTAGGATGAATTCAGCTTGAGTTTAACAAGTAAAATTGCCATTACACGTACATATGTCAGGGTTTAATTCAACTCATTTTTCTGCATGAGGAGTGAGGGTCTGTTTCCCAGAGCACTGAGGCTTGTGTGGAAAACTGGTAAGACCTGGACCCATGTCCATTGCCCTAGCTAGTGCTGATGCTTTTCTGACTGGTTGACTGCTAGAGAAAGCTTCCTGGGGTGCTTGTGTGTGAAGCCCACCTGAGGACAGTGCTGGGACAGACACCTCTGAGCCTGTGCCCTGTCAGATTAAAAACAGCAGGCAGGAAGTCTCCTCTCATTGCCAGCCTAGCAAGGAAACAAAACCCGCTTGTATTATTTCCCCACAATCAATTAATACAATTAATACTTCGAGGATCAAAAAATAGTTGAACATTTGGCCAGGACACCAACCCTTGATAGATCTCAAAGTGTATTCTTGAGTTGTTGCCATGGGTTTTCATTTCCCACTAAAGTCCATCATTTTGATGATCTCCCTTATCTTTACTTTGCACTTTTTTAATCACAAAAGCCGCTGGATCCTTGAGAGTGCAAGTCTTTCCTCTCATCTCTAGACATCCCTCCTGCCACCCCACTGCTCTGTGGGTGTGTGAGGCCAGCTGCAGGCTTAAACAGAGCTCAGGGCTCCAGTTTGTGTCAAATTCCATACAGAGGGCAAGATTAGTTACCTGCTGGGTGATAAAACATTGAAAGCACGAGGGAAAGGAATCTCTGTCAGTGTCAAGCAACCCCAGGCTCACCAGGAGGGGCCACGTGGGCCTGGGAAGACCCTGATGGCCTCTAGTCAGGTTTGTCACCTGTACATTTGGTTTCCATCTGCAGACATAGAGCAGATTTTTCAAATGTTGCAATTCCTCTTTGCCAAATACTTTTTGATTTGTAGTAACAATATGTAAATGATTACCAGCAAAAGCTTATATTACATAGAAAACTGTGTTTTGCTTCTTCAAAAGCTCACGTAAAGACTAGAGAAATGTTGAATTTATCCTTCATTCAGAATTGCTAACATTTTTCTTTTTAAGTTTTCAACTATGACAGGTATCTCAGAAATATTGCATGATTATTCTTAGCATCTGATAATGGATGTATGGATAGCTAATTATCCTGTTAAATCATATGACATCACTTTTGTTTTATGACTGAATGATATATGTCCCTGTAAGTAGGTAATACAGGAGTATTTCTAAATGAGAAAATTTGCTTTGACAAATCCTGCAGCCTGAAACCTTAAATTCTCCTAATTCCCCTATGCAGCACATATTTAAGACTGGTTTTCCATTTTTTGTATTTACTTTCAGTAGCTAGAAAGAAAATATTTCCAGAAGAATATCTTCTCTAGTCTAATGAACATCTACATGTTTATGTACGACTATATTAATTGGTTTTAATAGTATAAATAGGTAACATTATTGTTATTGGATAAATATTATTCTGTGAAAGCATATTTCCAGTCTTAATATTCTCATTTAGAGGTTAGAGAAGGAGGAATCTTCTGTGAAGTTCCTGCAATATTTGTTTTCAGCTTCTGTTTAAGTGAAAATCCTTGCCAGAAAACTTGTCAGTAAAATATTCAGGGAAGTTTTATTTGCTCTAGTGCATTGAACCACAGGAAAATATAATCCTATTTTTGAACCTTTAAGTGCAACCCCTCAATGAATAGGGGCTTTCTTTTAAAACAAACCCCACATAAGCTGTTCTCCAGGCACTGCAATGCTCAAACACTGCAAAGGAGGTCAGATATCTGTGGGCAGATACAGCAGGTTGGCACAGGAGAGTGAGGTCCTCCAGTGTCTCATCTGAACCTGACACAAAGATGGAGCAAGGAAAGCAGGTGAGGGATCCAGCACCATATTAACTCAGAGTTTTAACTGCCTATGTCCCTGTTCCCTGGGGAGAATTTTTTCATGTTTTGGCAGATTTTTTCCAAATACCTTCAAGCTTCAGATAACTCCTTTTCCTTTCCACAAGCAGCAGAGATGATCAGCTGAGTGCTACAGGCTTAGTCCTGTCAGGTAAATTGCCCACAACTACAGCACTTCTTGCTAAAGTCAGGGCTGGAGATCTTGACCCAGAGCTACAGCTCATTTCTCTCTTGGTAGTGAGGATGGAGACATGCCCTGCTTGCCAGCTATGGATTTCCTCACTGATTAGAAACAATATCTAATGCAATTCAAATCTGACATTGGGGTGGTGTCACCAGACATAGAGACATTCCTCAGTACATTAGAAGGAGGAGTTGGGTGAGCCAGAGAAGAAAGTAGCCTGCTTTAATTTAGGGCTGGGTGTGCACACTGCACCAACAGCTCAGTATGCTCAGAGAGTCAAATAGATTAAATGCAGCAATTTATTGCTAAGACGCAGGATTTAAGCACAGTGGATACGTGTTTATGTTTTACACCTCTAACCTTGCCTCTGTTGTGCAGACTTTAAAATTGCACCAGTGAGAAGAGGATGATTGTGGCTACCTTCAGGTATAAAATGGAGGGCTTAGGAAATTTAAAAGGCAGAAAAAATGAAGAGTATGAAGAGTCCTTCTACCACTCAAGGAATTTTTCAGGACCTTTCTGCTATTTGATGCAATATAGATTTTTACAATACATTGTTAGGAGAATGTCATAAAACATAGATTAATGATTGCATTTTCATCCTTTTGATGTGCCATTTAATGAGGTGTATTCCCTTTCATACTCAACATCAAAAAGACAACCGCTGGAATTCATCACATAGACATCAAATAAGTTTTTGTGTTAACAGGTATAATCATCTAGGCAAGAGAATGCTGCTTTTATATCCACTGTTTTGCAGCTGATTTGATATAGACAGTCTAGTACTAGTGTTTACTCACTAGAGTAATCAAAAATGTGCAGCTTCTGCAGCTCAAGCCCACTCTGCTTCCCAACCCCAGATGCAAGGGAACAAGGTCTCCCTCTCTATAAGTTAGATTAAGTTTGTAATGCAAAGAGCTTTTAAGCATGTCTAGCATGCTCTTACTTTACAGAATTTTTAGCTTTCATTTTAATCAATATTCTCTTTAAAGGGTCCTACTTTTAACACTTGCAGCTTTTACGATTGCCTATAAAGTGTATAGAATTACTCTGAAAGCACTTGTTAGGTGGTATGCTGAAAAGATGTCCAGCTTTTCATAACAGTGGATTGCTTCTGAAGGTAACCATGACTTTTACAAAACAATCACACCACAGATATCTTGAGCAAGTTTAGGCTTGCAGAAAAAATTACCTCCTAGAAAGACTGAATTACCTCCTAGATATACCAAATCTGGCTCTGCTGTTGAAATAATTTCATTTCAGTTGAAAACCATGAGCATGGTGGTTTTTCAGTTCAGACAAGTTTTACAACTTTTATCACTGATTGTGCCCTTGTGCTGGTCCAATCACCTATCACTGTTGGGAGAGCATGGAGAAACCTCCTTCCTTCAAAGCATTTGTTCCCATTGCCTTCAAGCAGTTTTAGCTCTTGGTTGGCTACAAGTGCAAGGTTTGATTTTTTACACAGCTGACCAGTGGGGGTCCTGGTACACAAGCCTCTGTGGGGTCAGGCTCTCACCCATCCAGGCATTGTCTTGGACTTGTTGCCAAGTGCTGTGACAGTTTCATTCCCTGCCATTTCTAAGGGCTTTAATATGGTTTGAACTAGTGTCCCAGTAGATAGCAGTGTTGCCTAAAAGTGCTGGGAATTTGTATGAAGAAAGCTTTCTACTATATATTCCTAAAAATTATGCTATACCTTAAGACTATTCATTCAAACACAATATGGGCAAATTGGAGGATGTCTCCCAAAATATAAGCTGTAACAAATATGGATTTCGACATTCATTCCTACATATTTCTGCATTTAATCAACCTGTTCTTCTCTGTGCCACCCAGTCATTTAGTGCTTAAATTCTAAAGGTATTTTACAAGACCTGTGGAATTATTTTTTAAAATATAATGAGAGAGAAAGCTCTGGTTTTTTTTCAGAAAAAAACCAAATTCAAATAATGCTCTCTAGTTCTCTTTATAATGATTGGATATGCAAAAGCTGGTTTTAAATTCTGTTGCTCATCTCCAGCAGAAGGCTCAGCTGAAGGAACACAGGAGAGTTCTATACAGTGTTTTGCAGATACATCATTCTTCTGAGCTAAGGTGAAGGTTGGTTTGCATAGAGCTGAATGCAAGTGAATAAGCACAGCCACTAGTACTGCTATGCAATTTGTTCCTTCTCTTGTTCCAGGAGACAGCACAAACACTTGTCTCATTTTTTAAACAAATATTGGCATTATATTAATGCATGCCTATTTGTCCCTGATTTATTGCTTACCTCTAACCATAGCTTCAGGTCCTAAATTTAACTATTGCTTTCCCAAGGTGGTAATAGGAAAGTATATGGTATAGGTAATAGGTATATGTCAAAAAAAACTTCTCAGGTCTATTTATGAGCAAACCATACTCATAAATAAGGTAGAGAATTGTTTACTTGTTGCTTTGGGAAATGTTCCCCAGTTTTCTTAAGTTTGTTATCAATGAGTCCTCTTGCCATGATAACGTCTATATACCTTATATGTGTATATCTATACATATATATAAATTTAATATATGAAATCCTGAAATGTTACAGTAAGAACTAATGCTATCCACAGTGTTTGAAGATTTGAGCTAGAAGCCCATTCTTCCCACAGACCTCAGAGTGACAGGTGGCTTTGAATGAGTTTTTAAATATATCTTTGGAGATTTAAAAATAGTTTTATACCAGAAGGCAAATATACAGTAGCTTCTCCTGTGAAGCTTATCTTTCAATTGGCAGTAAACAGTGTATGGCTCAGGGATTTTTGATCTAGTTTGGCCTATCTATTCTGTTATACCTGAATGGATTGCTTTAATATGCTATTGAGATGAGCTCCTACTCTGGAAGGTCATTAAATGGTAATGAATTACCAGCTTTTCTTATCCTGAACTGGAGCCCAGCAGCTCTCTCAGACTGCAGTGCCATCACCAGGGGTCTGCAGGAGAGGCTGGGGGAAGCATTTCAGGTGAGGGGCTGGGATCTGGGAGCATGGGCAGCCAGGGAACATTCCCTTTATCAGCCATGCCAGATCTTTATCACACAATAGACTACAAGACTGAATCTTTTCCCTGTGACTTTCCAGTGCTGACTTCATTGGGAAGGGTGACATTTAAACTCTCACGTCTTTGTCTTTAATTTTGTTTGAGATACTCTCCTTCCTACACCCTCAAAATTTTATTTACTTTTTAACAAGCACCCTATGTGAATACTATCTGGGTAAAAGTGATTTAAGAGAGAAACAGAGTTTTGTTTTGATGCTTTTTTCCCTTAAAATATTATATTATACAACAATCATAAAGAGCAACCAAATATGGTTGTCCTAAGCTGTATATAATGGCCTCTAATTGAAAACTTTGTGTACCCCATGTCTCCCTTTCTAAGTATAAATGGATATTTAGTGAATAAGATGTCTGACTTGAACTGAAATGAAAATCAAGGTGAATTTTGGTGAGCCAGGACTCTGTATTGTCTATTGATTGAAGTTTTTCATTATTTGATGTAGGTAAAACAGCTTCTATTTCAGGATAAATATTTATCCTTAAAAAAAAAAAATTACCTACTTTTTATTCTTCAGGGCAATATGTGTCCTGAAGAAGAGACTCTGTGCTGCTAAGAAATGTCAGCTAATAGATGGCATAGAAGACTGAAGGTGAACTACATGTGAATTTCTTTTACACAGAACTCTTCAAATGCTGGCAGTAACACAATCATTCTGATAAATAAGCCAAAGAGTAATTACTGAGCACTGGGATGGTTAGCTACCACCTGAAGGCATAATTCTACAAGACAAATGCACACGGACTTTGACAACAGATAAGATTTCTGACTTCCTACACAGCAGAAAACTCTCCCCACCTTACCACTTTACAATAACATTACTTGTTTGATTATTATCATTAATCTTTTGCATTTTACAGAAAAGTAGTTCCAGTGGAGGTAAAACACCTTCAAAATTACGCACGCTTTCTTTTTTATAAGTAAAAGCTATTTGTCCTTATACTGTGCTCTCATACAAAATCCTTTCAGTCTGAGACATGGGCCACATCCCAGCTGAGCCATAGGGCTCACTTTCAAGTCCAAAGGAAATTTCTGTGGGTGATCTATCTTATTACAAGAGAGAAACTGAGCTGGCTGCAGACATCTCACCAAAGCTGAAATTCATCAGGTTTCTTCTATTCTGAGTTAAGCTACTGCATCTGATTTAGGAAATAAGCTGGAGGAAAAAAAATCATGTTTGGCTCGTTCAGATCCCACCTATAAACATAGTTAATTTTATACAGATTAAGCATGGTTGTAAGGTGCCAGGAAAGTACATGATGCATAAAAGAGGCTTTCCAGAAAATAATTCTACAGTAAATTTTACTTTTGCTTATAATGAAGCTATATATAAACTACACAATGAGGCAAGTCATGCCCATATTGAACCGTTGAGCAGCATGCCAAACCTGCGATTATTACCTCATTTTTCTTGATTCCCTTATTTCCCACATAATTCTCTTGTTTTCCACTTTAAAAATGTTATTTTCTCTACAAAGCTCATGAAGGTCAAGAGAAATATTACTATCAGTATATACTGTGAATTGACTGAATTTTTTATCTTGTCCTTTCAGTCTTACAGAGTAACAGCAGGATCAAGCTTTCAAGATCCACAGATCTCGAAACTGAGAGCAGCCATTAGAGACTTGGTGTGATAAGCAGGTAGAGTCTGCACTTCCACTTCTGCTTCCTCTCTGGTGGTGGCAACCTTCAAAAAACTTGGAAATGGGGTTTATTATCCAGCCTAAGGAGGTGAATGCATTGGCATTCTCCAATTCCATTCTGTCTTGTTGGATGAAAATAAGAGTGATGCCTTAAGAAAAGGAGTGGGGAAAGGGCTGGTCATCACTGCAGCCACTTTGGAGCCACTCCTGGTAAACTCTGTGCATCCTGGCACACACAAGCTTGGTTTTCATAATGCCACATGCCTCTTTATGTAACAAAGATTAAAGGCACATTTTAACAGACATCTGCTTTCTAAACTTGCTTATTAGAAGGAAACAATGACTTTTTTTTTTCCCAGGTGATAGTTTAACATAATGGGGATCATCACAATGAGCAATCAATTTCTGAGCAGGTGCTTAGCTTCATTACCCTGTATTAGGAAATGTAAAGACATGATATATAAAAATGAATCTCTGGTGTCACGTAATTTCTACTAAGTTAAAAATAACTCCCCTCCTGTCAGTTAAGCTTAACCAACATTAAATTAGCACATATGAGGCCAGAATCAGGCCCAGAGATTATTCAATATATTGAAGAAGAGACAGTGAAGTGTTTTACATGTCATTTACTTAATTTTGTGTTTCTCCAAACTAGTCTTACTGACATCAAGTACACTGAATATATTTAAATATAAATACCAAGATACAAACCTGAGTACACTTCATCTGTGTAAGCCATGAGTTAGAACTTGCTTTCACTGCTAGGACTGGAATTAGCAAGGTATTTAAATAAAGGAAAAATGATTATAGGATCACTAAAGAAAACAGTAGCAAAATATGCACAGCTAGAAGATCCTACATTAATGTTTCCTACATTAAGGAAACAGTGTACAAAAGCAACAGGTACTGAGACCCCAAGTAACTGCTGTTAGAGCAATGTGCATGCTGAAAGGATATTCTCTATGTAACACCATAAATCCAAAACCCAAACTATTTTCTTGCTAAATTACCTTCAAAGACAATAACTCTTAAAATAATTTTGATGGAAAAACCAACTGTACGGTAGTTTATACTCTTAGATTTGGTCTTAGCCTCACTGTGTCTGTAGGAATATTTTTGATTATTGCTTGCTTGCTTGAATATAAATTTCTATTAAACACAAGGACATAGCTGCCACACAAAAGTCACATTTATAAATAGTTTCTTATTCCCACCAACTCCAACAATCCTTGGAAGAACTCTGGCCTCAAACTGCTAGCTATGCAATTATTTGTTTTTCTGTGGTGATTGGAAGCCTCAACACATTTTGCTGTTTTTTAATCAGAAACTGTTTCCAAATTAAAGATTCTTGCCTCTAAGAATTTGTGCCTGTACTTTGTGCTTTCCAAGAAATTAATCTTAATAGGAAACAATCAAGTAAACGTACATGTGCTTCAAAATCCACGTAGTTCAGGAACTGTGGAGATTTTTCATGTGAAAAACTGCAGCTCAAATTAATTTGACACATTAAAATGTTTCCCACCACTTTCCCTGTCCAGAACTGCTTGGGCAAGATGGTGTAGACACAACAACATTTCTCTTAAAATGAGGTTTTGACTGCATAGATACCAGGGCAGCCTTGCACAAGGCTGTTTTTATCTTTTACTCTGGTGACAAGGTGCTAGTCTGATTGCTGTAATTAGGGATTCAACACATTCTAATATTGGAAAGCAAATAGCATTCTTAGTGCAAACCTTTACTCAGGGAAAAAAAAAAGAAACAAACCACACTAAGCTATCATTCCCAGAAGTTTGAGAGAGAACATTTTAAAGCTGGCAGAGCAGAGATAAACAAAAAGAAAAGAAAACACTTTGAAAGTGTTTCAAGCTAAACATTTCAAAGTGCTACCAACAGAAAAACAATAAAGACTTCCATTACCACATTACTTCACAGTTGCAAACCTGTGCATATAATTTTTCTTAAAAAACACTCAACCTCCTCTGGGGAGTCACCACCCAAGCAGTCTCAGTAGCAGCTGTCTGTGAGTTCAAGAGTTTAGGTGACAAATAAGAGAAATCCTGCAGCTGCTGACTCACTTCACACAAAGGTAATTGCATATGACCTGAGCAAGGTCCTGCCTTGAACAAAATCAGGAAAAGTCACGGAAATGCACTGAGATAGGTTCTGTTTCTCAGAGTGACAGCTGTTAGAACAAAGTTAACTATCTCTTGGGTTTTAAGCCATTGATGAAAGGAAGAATATCCAGCAAAACGTGTACCTCTGGCCTATTGGAAGTGAGAAGATGATATTTGAAAATATGAGAGAGCTAGTCTAAAGAGCAATCTGCAAGGTGGGTGGAAGAAAGTCGTTTAATTAGGGCAGACACACTAACTTTTGGGAAAAAAATGGTCTGTCCCATTTTGCCCTCAAATGCTGTGTGGCCCTGTGCAACAGCAAGATCTTTCAAGGAGATCAGTCAGCAACACAGAAGCTACTAGTTTGGGAAATCAGAGATATTGCCAAAAGCATTGCCAGAGAGCATTTATTTTTCATATGTTCCCACAACTGATAGGGTTATCTCCTCCAAGCCTGCTTTCACAGTTAAGCACGATGACGTTCAAGAATAGTAGAGGAAAAGCAGCAAACTTCACACAGGGTGCACCTTTAGATTCTTCTAACTACCCTCAGAGTAAAACTTCATACATGTTAAAATGGCAACACGTAAATTGAAACCACATCAACCAAGAATTCATTCTTCTGTTTTCTCAGAGATGGATTCAAAAGAACTAGCTCAGGTAGGGTACTAATTAGGTGTTTTGGAATCTTTGAAGTGATAATCTAAAACCATCAGAAAATACAGGCTTCCTCTAAAAAAAGAGTAGGATCACAATACTAATGGTTTGGGGACTTTAAAGGGGCAAAAAATAGCTGGATTCTGTAGATGACTGTAATTTTTGCATGCATTATCCAGAGACCCTCTATCTTAGGAAAACGTCTTTGCAAAAACAAAATGAAGTTAGGATTTTTCCACGGCAGTTTAGAAGTGCTTGGAGCTACTACTTCCATTAGCACACAAAAGCTGAAACAAAATAAAAGGAGGTGCTATAGCAAAATATTTTGTGGGTCAGATAGCTGTTAGCATTGCATAGGTGCCCTTGATGTCGCTTTCCAAAGCCAGTTGTCTGCACATGGTCCTGAACGTTGCAAAACACAGAATCCCAGAATTGCCTGTGTTGGAAGGGACCTTAAAGGACATCTAATTCCAACTCCCCAGCCATGGGCAGGGATGCCACCCTCTAGACCAGGTTACTCAGAGCCCCATCCAACCTGGCCTTGAACAAATCTCTTTGTGCATTAACAGGTTCCTCCCTCTTCAACATGCAGGGAAAGCAAGGTACAAATGTCAGTTTTATGGATCTTAGGTGTCACAAAATTGAGGGCAACATCTTGAAAATCCCACTGAGACAGATGTCAGTTCCTGATTTCCCCAAGGGAAAGACACGCTGCACCTAGGGTATTTATTGAGACTTTCTGCCTCAGGGTAGAATTTAATACAATTGTTTTAAGATGAAGACAACTGCATAAAGGTAGATTTCCTCCCAGATTTAGAACTAGCTTGACGAAGGGAATTATTGATTACTGATGAAATGCTAATACCATGCTAAATGTTATTTATTCAGGAGGTAGCTATGCTGCTAATGAACAGAAGCATTACTATGTCCGAAATTTACTGGCTGATGTAAAAAGTAAAGTGTATGCTCAAGCTGGTTTTACAAGGTATTTGAAGATATTTTTTAGTCAAAATAGTAGATGAAAATTTAGGGCTGCCATTTTTAACACTGTATTGTTCCAAATTCTTTATTTGTTTGGAATACAGGAAAGAAGTAGCATGACAAACAGGTTGTTTAGTGATCAGCCTGGTGTGGGGCCATCCACAGAGCCTGGGGCAGGGGATGGGGTGCACTCCCCGGGTTTGCACCACAGAGCCCTGGGATGGGCTGGGAGCCCAAATCCTGGGATGTGAGCCATATGAGGGGATTAAATCAGCCTTGAAAGGGAGAGAAGAGCAGCTGACTTGCTGACAACATGGTTTTTAGGGGAAATGTGTAGGTTTTGTGAGAACCACAAACCAGTCAAATGGAGCTCAGAAAGGTCAAGGAACTTGAGGCAGCAAAGTCAACCCTTCTCTGCGGTACTAAAACTTTACATGGAAATTTTTGCAGATGACTTTTACCTCTGAAAATAGAAGCTGATAATGAAACTGTGGACTTGAATTTAATGATCCCAGTGTGAAAGGGCACCTATAAAATGATTTCTCCTTTTGTTGGCTGCTTCTAACCAACAGTTTAGAAAAACATAAACACTTGACAGCAACAAAAGGTGGTTTTTTTCCCTGACCTGAATGCAGTAATTGCTACATTTATTTTATGATTCTCTTTTTGGAAAAAAGAATAAAATAAAATCAATGATGAGCAGAGCAGAGGGCATTTGGAGCCAAACAAGATAAGTGACAGATGGTCACTGAATGACCACACAAAGTCATAACACCAAAGATCCTGGAAAGGACTCTGGTCCAGGCAATGAGTAACATGGCATAGTTTCCTAAACTTAAATAGGGGCTTTCGAATCATAACTGTAAAATCACCCAGAAGTATTTTTAAAACTTCTCAATATTGTGCCTGTGGGGGAAAGATATTTTTTGTACGTTGGCGGTGATTTCAGGAGTGAATTTTGGCAAGCTCAGCTGAGTTTCCTCACTGCACAGTATATAATAATGTTCATTATGATTATATCAAATACTATCCATTTTGTGCAAAACTAATTTGATCTAATTTTGAAATGAATTCAAACACTAATACCCAGGTGCATCCTGAAATCAGATTTTTCTTAGTAATTAGTCCATGACTCCTTGTTTTTTAAATTTTTAAATTTTGTACAAAACTCTTGCTGCATTTTACATTACTGCTTTTTGTATGGAAAATATTTAACAGAGCAACAAATGGGTCCTCTATTCTACCTTTTCTGTTAGAGGCCAGAAAACCACAGCAATGGACCACAAAGATTCCCCAAGCTCTCTCAGTGCTTTGCTCCTGAAGAAGCAGAATACCTCTCCAATTTCCAGGGCTGAAGCTCTGGAGAGTCTTGAGTGTTAAAAGTTTCTAATCTTTTATTCTGCTTCACTTATCTGGCAATACATATTCATGAGAAAGGTCATTATAGCAGCACCCAGTAGTGTGGCTCCAGTTTAGAGCAGTGGCACTCAGCGCTCAACAGCCAAACTCACAGAAGCTCAGTAGACAGGAGAAAGCAATATTCTGAAACCTAATGAAACCAAAAAGGTTTTCACCTACATTATTGGGCTACCAGGGGGAAAAGAGCTTTGAAACTTATTTGTGTCTGTCTTCCTAGAGATTTTAAAAAGGCATTTTGCCTTGAGAGTGCTCTGGCAGGCGCTGCATACCTGTATTTTTCAACTGCAAAAATTGTTGGAAAAAAAATTGTCAAAAGAGGAGTGCTGCACAGGGCAGGTAGGGACAGTGGGACAAATCTCATGGATTCAAAGAGCCTGGTGACCAAATTTCACAGAAGAGTGGGCTGAAAAACAGTGCAAGGATCAGGTTTGTTCTTCTATAGCTGTGGTCTGTGACCGCTCCAGATGTTGGTAACAAACTTGATGATACCAAAAAAATTTGGTGTAAGACAAACTAGCAGCTAAATGAGCTTTGAGTGACAATTAGATGCATACCTGAGGTTTTAGAGGAAGCTCCTGGAGACTCCCTCAGGCCATCTGAGCTTGAAGAAACTCTGCATGTACTGGGGTACCCCAATCCTGTCCACTGGCCTCAAACACAAGCACAGACAAATGCAACATTACAGCATCTCTCCTGTAAATAACACTTCTCAAATACCCAAAAAACCAGCTACCTTTAAATGTTTCTAGCACTGAAACAGGCATACTTTTTAATATTTCAATTAAGCATTTAATTCAAATTACTTTATCATTACTTATATCAATGTCAACACATTTTAATGTATATAACTGTAGGTGCATTTGGATGAGTGGGTGACAGTAAATGTATAACCAGTGTATTTCAATACCACAAACTGAATATTAATTTCTCATCAACTGTTTTGCCAAGGCATTAGTTTGAATCATTAGATTCAAGTATGAGAGTCAAAAACAACACAATGAGACAAAGGAGGGCATTCCTATCCCCCAGCAGGGAGAAGGCTATTTCTGCCCATTCTCACATATTTGTGCCTCAACAGGAGGAACATGCAATGCTGCAATACATTTTCCTGCAGGTGGCTACAGAAGCAAGTGAAAAGAAAACAAAAATGGCAGTGAGTCCCTTGCATGCAGTCTGGGGCTATTAGGGTGTGAGTAGAGATCTCATTCCCTCTGCCTTTCTAGGACCTGGCAGCTTCTGGAGGAATCCTGCCCCATGTTGGAATGGAGGATCAAATCTGGGTCCTGAGTGTTTTTTCCTCTCTTTATTGTCAGCTTTTATCTTCTCTGCTCTGCGGGATTGGCTGCCTCTGCACTGCAGTCAGGGTCCCACACCTTTTATCTCAGTGATTTCAAGGTAAGGTTTCACTGTATCCCTATCACTGCTGTGGTCCTGGAGTTTCTGCATCTTCCCTCACTTACCTGTATTCTGCCTGTGATACCAATCTGAAAGATTGTTTCTTCTCCCCTGAACACCACCTTCCCTGCTCCTGACTGCGCCGAGTGACTCTGTCTGACACGTCTGTCCTTGGCCTCCAAACTCATCCCGGGCATTGACCAGCTCACTGCGGGGTTACCTGAACTGCAGCTGGAGCATCCCTACCAGCCTTGTGGCAACTTAGTTTTTAGGTGGTTTTGAAGGAAGAAGTAATTTTCCATAGCTCAGATAGCTTTTATCAGAATATTCTTAATATTAAACAATGATGCCGTTCAACGAGTTAAAACTACCATGATCCAGAGACTATTCAAAATTCAGTAACCTTGGCAACAAAATAAAAACCAATTCTGATGTAGTTGTTTAAAATGGGGAACATACACCCTTACATATGTGAACATATTGTTAACAGATTGGTTTATGTTGTTCTTATTTTCCTAATTGTATTGCTTCCTTAAACATTCCAGTATTAGAAAATACCACATTTTATTCATCTAAAATTTGTCCTACATTACAGAACATCACCTGATCAGGAAAAAAAACCAAACACATCTCTTTGGAACAGAGTCATAAAATGGTGCAGGAGCCTACAGACATTCTTGTCAACTGATTATAAACAGAAGATAATGCACTCAGGTGATTTTTCGAGGCAAACTGAGTAGTCACTCATTATTATTTTCATATCTTATCTTTTGGGGAGTCTCTAAACTTGCTCTATCCCCTGCAGAGGTATGCATTTCAAGGTAGGAATCAAAACAGGAACATTCCCTTCAAAGCTGAAGCCTTGTATAGCTCCAGAAGATGAGCTGTGTGCTAAGAGACAAGCTGGTGATTCTGGACAGTGCTGCTGAACATGGAAATACCTGGGACTAACAGGAAAAGGTTGGGTGGCTCTGTGCCCCAGCACCCAGCACCACCCAGGTCCCTGGTGCTCTGTACCTCTACAGGGCTTCACAACTGAATTTGGCTGCCTGAGATTTTCTTTTTGCTGTTGCAAATTATACTGAAGTGTTGCCCTCATTCACTTACGAGGCTTGAGGCAATAAGCTCAGGCCATCTAACAGCAAACTGCTAAGAGTGCTGCATGTTTTCTTTTTTGAAGTTTGTGAAATAATTTGTTTCCTCAAGCTAGTGATAATATGGATTTGGAGCACAGCTTTCCCAGATTTATTTAATAAAGGGTTACAATTTTTCTTCTAGCAGAAACAATCAGAGAAAAGAAAGCTATTCTCCTCCACACAATGGAAAGCAGGATTATAGAATAAATGCAAGGGAGATAAGAAAGGTGAATCAATTTAAATGACCTTTACTCAAGCTTCATTGAAACAAATGAATAAGAGGATTTATCTACCAGAAAATAAAGCGGAAATAAGAAAATAAAGGCTAAACAGCAAACTAAAGGAAAAATTCTAATTATATTGAAAGAGATTTTCCAGGGTTTCTTAGTTTAAAATTAAAAACAGCTTAGAGTATGTTAAAGCATGTGTAGATTAAAGCTGAGCAAACATAATAAACCCACTTGGACAGCTAAGCTAGGAGTAGGATAAAATGCAGTGCTTGCAGCTGAGAAAGGGCTTTGCCTATGTGCACCATTAACTTTCTAAAATTTAGTCCTCCTACCTTATGGATCAACTGTTTTAGAGATTAATTGGCTTGTTAATACCATAAAATCCTATTCTTTTTATTTCTGACATAAGAGAGGAGCCTAAATAATCCATTGCAAAGCTGGGCAAAAAAAAGCACATAAATGGAATTTTAATGGTGCCACAAGCAATAGCTGTGGGGCTGAAGGTCCCGAGTGTTGGCTAAGCCCTATCCTGGTGCACAGGGTCCTCAGCCTGACATTGGCCTGGCTGTGCCAAGCAGAGGCATCCCTGGGATAGTGCCAAGTGTGCAAATCCCTGCTCTCCAGAGCTGGTGGGTGCCAGCCAGCACCAACACCCCTGGAGCTCGTGGAGCCCACCCGCAGCCTTTGCTGCCCACAGGCAGCTCAACAGTGCTGCTGAGCACCCTGAACAGCACCTGCCTTCCAGTGCTGGGCAGAACCTTATGTGGGTTGTTTTTTCCCCATAAAATCTTTTTTCATATTTGTGAGAAAACCACCTTAAATAAGCAAACTGCATAGGCAGTTCTTCTGGTGCCTTTTTTTTTTTTTTTTTTTGTTTGCTTGGCTTAAACCTTAAATCTTTGCCTCCTTTTAATATGACAATCAACCAACTAAGACCATTAATTACATGGTGATAAATTTCTTTCAGTGCACAGATACCAGGGTAATAGGTTTAAGCAAAGTCATGGAATTTAGCAGCTTTCCTTTCCTAGCAAGATTATGTCTGCGCTCCTAAATCCATCGATCCAGTGAGACAGTAATTAGTTAATTTAATGAGAATCAACGGATTTTAGCCTGCAGAATTTACAGTACTAACAAGACAGGTTATTTTTGGAAGCTATTTCCAATAAAAACACTTCAATCAGCCAGCAAGAATATTGTCTCTTGATTAAAAAAACAGAGCATCCTTCATCGCTATCACCACAGGGTTAGGCTAATGCTGGAAAATACCCTCTGCTTACACTGGTTTTGGCTACTGTTAGAGTGCCTGTTTTGTTTTAAGAACATTATTATGAACCACCTTTGTGAACATCTTCTTAGGGTGCAGCCATGTGCACGGATGGTTCTGCTTGTTCTCTCTAATTATTTTCCCCCCAGTGAGGAGGTTTCTGCTGGTGCCTGGCTGCTGTGGCTGCCAGGGGCAATACAGTGGGCAGGGGAAACAGGGCTCAACTGCAAAAGGCAGATTTGCTCCACAGCAAGATATGCCCAAGAAATACTGGTTTCAGCTGAGGGGCTCCACACAAGCCAAATGTGCATGAAAACTGTGTTTGAGCTTGCACGGTCCTGGAGACTGCCTTTGCCATATCTCTAAAGAATAATTAATTGTTCTGAAGAGACATCCTAAGCCTGGCATTTAACTTAACTCTGCAGAGAGGTAGCCCTTCTGCTGTTGGCACAAACAAGCAAAGAAACCAAAACCATTTTGCAAAAGAACAAACCAAATAAAGCCAGCCAGGAGACAACTAAAAGAAAAACGCAGCCCACGAGCCTCTGTTCAGTCACCTGTGCTGAGCAGGCCCAGGTATAAAAGCATCTGAGGCAGACAGACAGCTGGACATCCCCCACATTCTCACATTTCCTCACTCCCCTCCCAGATTTTGGCTGTGCAGGGAACCTCTGGAAAGAAAATATATTCTGTGGGGAAGTGTCTCCTGCAACTGCAAGGAGTCAGGTGTAAGGCAGCCTCCACAAAATGGGAATTATTGGCAATACATACCTTTGCTTTTGTAGACCACGCTTGCAGCACATGAGCTGTGAATAAAGGTGGGAATATTGCTCATCTCTGGAATTGGGTCTAATTTTGGCTTTCACCACAAACTTCATGGCTCCTTTCATGGGAGATCTTGCTTAATCTCCAGCATCCATACTGCAAACAGCCTGAACGCTTCAGATGGCTCTAAGGAAGAAAGGTGAAGATGAGAAACATTTTGTGGCAAAACTTTCCTTACAATATAAATATTCAGAGGGGCATAAGTTCCTGAGGTGTTTATTTAAAAGCATCTTCAATTTACAGTCAGCTCCGGAACCACTGCATAATATCCCCTTCATGGAAGTAGTCAGTTTACACATAAATATAACAACTTTTTTCTCTTGTATTCTCTTTGCTTACACAAAATAGACATTTGAGTATAAAAATATTGTGATTAAATTTGGGAATTAGTTGGCTGGGTACTTAAACGAGTCCCCTACCAGAAAAATAAGAACTATTTAACTAAAAGAGTCTATGTCTTCTCTGAGGATGCTTTAAAAGATTATTTAAATCTTATAAATATTTAAAGACCTGCATAGAAGTTAATGGATTTTTAAAGAAAAACAAAACAACAATGTGTTTATGAGCAGCAGCATCTTATCTTCTACTAAACCAATTAAATAAAAGAACAACTCCTATGTTGTGACTGTATTTTGAAAATTACCCTGGTTGAACTAGATTGTATCTCTGTTGAGATGCAGTCAGGATTTTGCTGAAAATAACACAGATGTTTTTCAACTTAAACAGGTAAAGCTCCTGCTACAGGAACATCACATTGCCTTCAAGGACCAATGTGAGGATACAGGTTTCCCATCCTTCCCTTTCTTTGCTGTAAATAGCAGGCCCTGGCCAGGGTCTGATTTCCATGCTCATTTTACATGCCTGAAGACCAGACCTTCATGGTTTAAAAGAGTAGTCATAATGTTTCTGAGGGGGTTAAAAAAGGAACTAAATCTGATTAACTGTGTAAATAAAACTACTCAGTGCAATCCCTTGTTTCTCCCTGATGGTAGTGACTGAGTATGTTGAATATATAAGTTTGTTTTTACACAGATCCTTGGGCATTTGAAGGTGAGCACACATTCAAGCCTGTGGAGTGGTGATTGGTTAGATGGAGCCTCACATGGCATACCTTGAGAGGAAAGCTCCCCAATTTCTACAAAATCTCAGTTCTGACAGAAGGAAAATAAATCCAAACACCTCCAACTTTTATCATTCTATTTCATTACCTCTCTCTGTACTAAACAAGCATTTTCCACTTGGTAATTAAGCTTGATCATGAAGACAAACACATAATTTGCACATATATTTAAGATGAAATAGTGGTCTTGAGCAAAGGTCTTGTTACCATTACCCTTGAATCTGTAGAAACTTTAAAGTGATGTGAATATTGGGTAAGGGAGAGGATTGGTTTTCTTTCCAGTGCTCTGCTTTTTTCTCACTGAACACATTGACAAATGTTGAGATGAAACCTCAGCTGAAGAAGATTCTGCAGAAATACTGGCCCCCTAGCAACACCGTTACTATGCACAAGGAGTACATAAAACCTTATTCCCCTAAAAGACTGTGTTTGAGGAGGGAATAAAATTTTATTTTCTTTTAAAATAAAGATAAGGTGCTTGCAAATGTTTCACGTGTCTCTAAATATACTGTAAGCACAATTTGAATAGCGGCAGGATTCATAATATAAACTCAGGATGATGACTGTGGTATGAAAGCAGATAACCAGTGGAAGCAGAGATACAGATCTTTTCTGTGAAAGGCACGTTTCCACCACTATGAATGGGGAGAAACAGAGCATTTGATTTTTGAGTCCAGAGAAACTGAAGTAAAGAGGACAATAGCATCCACAAAGGGGAGCTGCTATAATAAGGGAGGGCACGTGGATGGGGAAGGCTTTTGGCAGCCTAGTTATCGCCCAGGAGAGGCCTGCACAGAGAGGTGTTCCACAAAAGGCAGTCCTGCAAGAAAGCAAAGTGAATAGGAGAGGAAAATGAATCTTTTCACTGGCCAGATGAAGGATGTGCTCAGAACAATGTGCCTCCAGGAATAAATCCTCTTTCTCCTCTCTCAGCAGCTTACTCAGGAACCAGAGCCCACAGAGTACTAATGATTGCAGTGAGTTAATGAATATGTGCTCTAGTGGTGCAGCTTATGAAGCATCCAGGAATTTTGTTAAGCTATGATTTATCCTCCAAACTCTTGCTAAGGAAGAATCCTCTCACTATACATCTCTGAGCAAATTCTTTGAATGTGTTGTTTTAGTGATTGCATATTTTCTCCTTATTGACCAAAGCTTTTATGAGTTGGTGTACATTGCAGTACAAGTCCCAGCATGTTGTGAGAGCAGCTTCACTAAGATGCATAGGGCTGTATCCTTATACATTTGGTCACCAGAAACAAGGGGGTTCTTTCTCTTCCAACAGCACAAATGCACACAAAAAGCAGACTGAGCTGCTGAGAACTTAACTAAGGGTCCTCCATGCTGACATCCTGGGAAGAAAGACCCAAGCTCTGCTGCCCTCCATCACTGTGAAACTAACAGGGCTCTGGCACTGACCAGCTGTGGGGAACAGTGAGTCATTTTCATATTCAGAAATGGCTGTTTTGCAGCCGTATTTCCCATGGACCAGAGGTCTGAGTCCAAAATAGCTGTACTGTAGGACCCCAGCACCACTGCCATCACCACCTGACAGGTACATGTGCCCAACAGGCTCACCAGCTTCAGCCACACCCTGCCAGAAGGAATATGAACAAGCCTTAGGAAAAATGTGGGATTTTTTTTTACTCTCTAAAAAACACCTTTTCCAGCAGCAGGCTTTGTAGCTTGTTTTACTTTTCCAGCTGAGCAGACCCAGTGCAGAGGCAGCCCTAAAGTAGTGCTTTTCATTTTGTACACCCACATTCACAAGTCTCTCCCATTGTTCGTGCTTTCAACAGAGGTTACCAATTATACTGCCTGTCGTACATGGCAACTGTTTACAAGAAAATTACGTTGTTTATATATTTTTCCTACAGTTAACAAATTATCTTAAATGTCAAGTTGCTTGATACAGAAATAAGTGAGCCTACTGTATGCTTTAAAGTGCTACAATTGTTAGTAAATTGCACTCAGCACAGAATTATAGACATCATTCTGAAGCAAAATACTTTCCCAAGGGATTCACCTGACATCATAAACTATGAAAACGAAGGCTTAACTATTTATAAATGTCAGCAGAACAAAACCACCCTGTTTTTTGAGCACAATTAGTCATGTGCATTTAACTGTTTAACACTTGCACTGTACTGCTATTGATTTCTGATTGCTTTCATGAAACTAATTTGATAGCTGTTCATTTATCATTAATTGTGTTGTGAGCTTCAGAGGGGACTGAGAGCACAAAGGAGGTTGGCTCACAGACTGGACCCAGCAGTTTGTGACATAATGAGTAAAAGTGAGCCACATCTCTCATTCTGCAGGCACAAACCATCCACAACAATCATGCTTGTCCTCACCACTGTCTTCTGTGTCATGGTGGCAGCAGTTTTTATCAGCTAGGGCCATTAGGTATTGAAAAAAAAATCTGTGTTTTCTGTTTTAATACAGAGATGTGGCCAGTCAGGGGCTGTGGCTGGCTTGCAGGAGCAGTGCAGGGCAGCAATGAGCCAGCACCTGGTCCTCTGCTCAGCCTCTGCTGCGTGGGAGGAGCATCAGCACAGCAAGTCCGTCTCTCTCAGCTCCACAGGCAGGTTGGTGAATCCCAACAGCTTCAGATGACACTCATCACCCCAGGAAGTTGGTGATGGTGCAGTTGTTTCACTGACCAGTGCCTTTTCTCCTCAAGGCTGATTCCCTGTTGGGAAGATGTTGTGACCCATCTGGAAACCTGCCATACTACATGACTGTATGTACAGTTGCCATTTCCCCTCACTCTCCTAATAGTCTTCCATAAAAAATCCAGCTCTGGTGGGCAAAAGTGCCTCATTTCAATGCCCTTGTTTTCCTCCTGAGTCCCTTTTGCATGATATGGGAAGAGACAGTCTCCTGCTTCCACGCCTGTCACCTTGCTTTCTGACACTGCTGTATTTCAGCAGATGGAGAGTATGGCCTCTTCCATAAAGTAACAACTTGCTGGTACTTGGTATTCTGATATAAATCCTTGTTTTTTCCAGAGTTACAACGGCAAATCATAAATATTTGCTCTGGTCTTAATAATGAGTATCATTCTAATGTTTCAGAAGAGCCTCAGTGCTCTTGCCTGTATTCACCCTATTTCAATAGAGTAGCAAATGGGAAAGACAATTCACACAAAATTACACTGGCAAACCATAACCCATCCCTGTATCACACTTTAGTGGTGTCTTTCTGTGCCTTTCCAGCAGCAGATCATCAGCCACTGCAGGAGCTTTACTACTCATTATGATGATAATGTAGTATGATTTGCACTTGCTTCATACATATTACATATTTCAGATGGATAATAAGGCGAACAGTGTAAATACCCGAAGAAAAGACATAATAGGATATAATACCTAGGCAGGGATTCCAGAAAGAGAAAGAAAAATATAGTTGTTGAGAAATATTTTGGGGGAATCTGAACCAAACAGTCTTAACAAAACTGACTGCAGAAAGAGGAATTAGAGCAGCCCCAAGAAGCATGTCATTTACAAGTATTTCCTTTCAACTAACTTGTGATTTAGAAGATGAGCATCCTATGCAGACTGGCATTAGAAATGAGATTAAATTGGAAGGAGGGAAATGAGAAAGGAGGGAAAATGTTCAAAATGAGGGAAAGGTGAAAGAGATGCATGCATTAAAAGCAGTAAATTGTCACTCAAGAGACAGTGACAGGACTATGACAGGTAAATAGAAGGATTTTTTTCCCAACAACAGAACCATTTCAAGAATGTTTCACTGTCTCTTCTTATTTACATTAATATGTATTTGATCATTACAGACTATGAAAAATGACAGTAACAGTGTTCTTCAGCTACAAGGACAGTGAGTATTTATGACAGAAGACTGGGCTACAGCACCCCAAAGTCCACAAATGGCTGATGACAATTGGGTGGTCCCAGTCAAGCCCCTGCACTCCACACTGTGCCTTTTCTACAAAGTGAAGATTGTGTTTGTTATAGCTTCTCTTCTCTGAGAATCCCATATTTTATATGGGATACCAGCTCATATATCAGATCACATTTCATTACCTTTTATGGTAATGCTTGGGCCATATATCATATTCTCTAATAAATCTTAGCTTTGCCAGCCCAGCAGAGTATCATAATGTTACCTTTCAAAACACTGCTTTCAGCAGTGGATACACAGGGCTGCATCTTTCACATGGGTTTTTTTGCAGTTTATCAAAATGAAATATGACATCTACTGTAAATGATATTCCCATTTAGTGCTTAATGATACATCTGCTTCCTCTCATCCACAAATTCTGATGGTTTGCTAAACAGATATTTTGTTTAGTGACAACCTGTATGCCAAATGGAGGGTTCGTTATCTTCAGCCTATCAGCAATGGAAGCTGATGCAATTATGAGTTGGGATTATGAGCTAAAATAGCTCAGATATTACAACAAAAAAAAAAAGCACTTGCAAATACTGGATTTAACACCATGCTGACTTCCAGAAAAAAAGATTAGCCTTAAAATTTGAAGTGCCATCAAGCACTACTACTGTTTTCTACTACTACGACTGTTTTCCAGTCTAAGGGTAAAAAAAAAAATATTTGGGGGCAATAGAGTATAGAAGAACCTGTTGCTGCAGCCCCAACCTGTGCTGTGTTCCACAGCCTCTGGGCTGGTGCCACTCTCTGCTCTCCAGTGGGCACCAGGGTTCAGCATCCAACATTTAGGCAATCAGTTTCCAAGGATTTTTGACAGGCAGAACATGCAACTTACAGTAGACCTACAGCAAGGTGCAATTTTTGCAAGTTAAGCTAAAAAGGGCTAGATACACTTTATTAATTTCTGTCTAAATTAATTTTATATTTCTTTTTGCTTTTCTCTTAGACTCTAGAATTTTTCAAAGAAATTTTCTGAACTTTGATAGGAGCAGTGGACGTCTCAGTGGTGTAAATTAGCTCTTACCTCCACTGAGACAATAACCTGAAGGAGTTAAATATCCATGGTTTTATTATTTTATCTTTTTTTAAATATCCATACTGAGTATGTCAGGCATACTCAGTAAAAAACCCCCACATTTATTTTGTGATTGGTATCCTGACTGTACATTCATAAAAAAGAAAAGACCTCCACTTTCATCGCTAAGCTGGTGTGTGGGAAGTGGGCATGGCCTTCTTTCTCTGTTCCACTGCCTGTGGAGGTCATCCCAGGGAGCTGATGGCTCTCTGGCCATCACTCACAAGCCTCACTCACACACCTCTCTGACAATGCATTAAGCTGTTACAGGCTGACCATGATCCCAAGCATCCCAGGGACATGGCCTTGTCAAAATAAAGTTGACTTCTGGATGACACTCCAAATGTTAAGATATCTGAGGTGCTACTGGAAGAAGGCAGAAAGCTTGTTTAATGTGAGCCTTTTGCCTGAATTTCCAACCATTGCCATGCTGAAAATTCAGTTAAAGGAAGGAGACAATCATTATTTTTCATCTTACCTGTCACTCAGTACATTTCCTCCTTAGAAAGCTGACAGCTCAAGAGTCATGCCCTTAGAACCATGTTTTGGCTCCTGTTCCAATGAAGAAAGTATCAATCCATTATTTTGAAAGATTTTTTGATATTTAAAGAGAAATTCATGCTTTTTAAAATATTACATCTTCTAAGTGAAAACTCTACGGCCATTTGAGAAGACCATATCTATGTCCTTACCCAAAGTCTCCAGCTCTGCTAAATTCTCTTTCTGGCAGGATGATCTCTTCCTTCCTTACACCCAGGAAGGCTGGGAATGAGGCAGTTGTGATGAGTGCAGCCATTTCTACACATCCCAACCTAGACTGGGGACTGAAAGCTGGACCCTCTCTCCTGTCCAACCCAGGCCACCAAAATAATGCTCATTTCCCTGTGCTGTGGCTGCCTTTGTCTCCACAGTGGCACTGGTGCTTTGGCTGTCACCTGAATGCCATCCCTCAGCTCTTTGCCTCCCGCCACCACTCCAGCCCCTGCTGTGCGCAGGGCACAGGGATGCTGCTTGGAGCTAAATCACCATGCTAGCATTGCCTTCATTTTCCACTTGCAGTTCTCCAAACTGGTTTTACTTTTCTCCCTCTAGTTCAGCTGCCAAATGAAGAAAAGAAGTAATAAAAACTTCCATTACCTCAGATGTCCATTCTCAGACCCATCCTGGAATTGCATGAAAACCTCTGTAGTTATTAGTGGAAATTCACTTCACAGGGACAAAAATTTCCAACTCAGCAGAAGAAGTTACATTAAAAAGAGTTTGTCTGTGTAAAGCTCTTGATGAAAGGAAAATGTGACAGCCAAATTGCCTTCTCTCACCTGTGTTCCTCCTTGACCTGGCACAGACTTCATGAGGTGAATGGAAGGGCTCCCATTGATGTCAGGAGGCTGGGGATCCAGTTCTTGTCTGTTCTTGATGTCTGTGCTTTGAGGGACAAGAGAGCAAAGAGCACCCTTGTACTGCCTCTATCTAGGTAATTTTAATTGTGGCAGTGGAGCAAAACAGCACCTGTACCTAAAGGATAGAAAAGGGAATGTTAAAAAGGGGCTGAGAAGTGCTGCAAGACAGGAGGAACTGCCTGTCAGTGAAAATAATGAGACTAGGAGGTGTGTTAGGTGTGTTTTCTAGAGAATGTTTAAAGAGCTGCTGTCTCTTCTCTGTGTCAGTGCAGTGTTGATTTTAGTTAGTGTCCAGCAGACGTGTATGTCCTTCCTCACTGAGATGGAGATATCTGCTCCTCCCCAGCTCTGCTCCTCACCGGCCAGCAGCTTCTGCTGGACACAGAGAGCAGGGCTTAATCACCACCCATCTGCCAGACACACTTTTTCTGCTCTGAAAGACCCCTCCTGCCTTCTCTGTGCTGAGAGGTTCCCTAGGGGTGCAGGGCAATTTCCCCCTTTCAGTCTCCTCCAGGAATTGCCCCCACACAAATTACCTGCAGGACCAGCCTGAGCGTGCTGCATATCCCTGACATGCACGTGCCTAGAGTACAGCAAGGGCTTCATGCCACAGGGAGCTGCAACTCCTGCAGTTTTCCCTCAGGACAGGGGAGCCAGTCTATCCTTAAAATAACCTCTATGTTTTCCTGCTTGCAAACTAATTCCATTTTCTGAAGATTAAATTCTCTCTACATTAATGACGAAGGAAATCAGCTTTCTTGCAAGATGTTTCTTTAACATTTCCCTTGGCTACAAACAAACGTAAGCTTTGAGAAGCTGTCTTTTAGCAGGAATGCTTGAGACTTGGAAATGCTCACACACTTACTGGTATTACAGGTCACTGCCCCTCTCAGCACTTACCAGAGCTGAAACACTAAATAGCTTGTTATTTCTGTTTAGAAATGTGTCTGTGCTTGCACCCACTAGTAACCCTAGTGTAGCCAGGAAAGATTAAACATTCAAGCAATTTAGCTTAGTTCCAGTTCATTTTCAATTAACAGGAGAAAATCCTTTCAGATATAATAGGCTATTTCTCGTTGGAGGTTAGTTTATTTGTCTGACTAAAGTAAGTATTTGGGCTTGCAAGTTAAACTTGCTAATGTTGTTACAAATGTAGTTTATGAAATAAAAAACATTCAGAAAAAAGCACAGGAAATTAAAACACTGATTTCAAAGGTATTCCCCCTTTTCAGGAGGCTTTAAACCAGTAAATACCCCTAAATTAAATCCATACAAACCATTTCAGGGAACAAATTGCAGTATTATTACACAAGGTTTTATTTCCTCACCTCTGACCATTCTATATGTTCATTTTCTGTACTTAGAAGTAAAACCTGCTCTGAAGCAATTTAGCAAAGTCAGCTGTCTTTTCTGGTACCATTCTTTGCTGTCTTACCCATGTTAAGCTGGGAAAGTTTATCCAAATGTCCATTTCTCCTAACATATTAGGCAAAATGATGTCTTCTGAAGACATCTTCCTGACTTTATAGTCAAGATCAATATGAATCCAATTAAATAAGGAGGTCGGCTGGCCAACACTTTCCATTGAGGTTTAATATTGTATCACCTAACAAAAGCCAAAAATTAGTCTTTTCACAAACTGCTATTAATTTGTTAGGGAAGGCAAGGGTTCCTCTCCACGTGGCAAATGAAGTCCAGCAATTTCCACAGGTAGAAGATCAGAAAGTGTAAGGGTGGAGAGGAGAGCAGAGGCACATCAGAATTTTTGAGTTAAATCTCATATAAAAAATACCTGAACTGGAAAACACACATATCTCTGTTTAACTGGTTTTTCTATTAAGGAATCCTTTCCAAATGACCTTTCCCCAAAGCCAAAAGAACTCAGACTGGAACTTCCTGCTTCACCCATTCCCAAGCTGCTCACTTTTATGTTTTTATGTGTTTCTTGTTTTTCCCTGTCTTTGAAAATTTATAAAACCATCCTTTAATTTTTGTCCCATGGAATCATAATGTTTTCTGTAAAAGATAAAAGCCATTGATGGACACATATCAGTGAGCTTCATTTAGAAAGGTGAAACAAAAAGGATAAGAAAAAAGCATGAAAATTGCAGGAAGTCACAGAGCATTTCTAAGCTCTCTGATACAGTTTTGATTTACACATCTGGCAAGAACTCTGGTAAGAAGTAATGAGAAAGTTACAGAGGTATGAGGAATCAGCAGCGCAGAGGATATTTTGCATCTGTGAGAAATGCAGGAAAAAAGTCCCACCATCCTCATCCAAGTTCTTTTGACAGAATTAAAAAGGAATAATTTCACAAAACAAGAAAGCATCACAGCCACCTTTCCTCCAGCAGTTGTCATTGACCAAGCATTTCTTCTTGCCTGGTGACAGAAGGAAAAGCTGTGTAGCTCCTCAGAGACACACTATGCTCCACTTCCAGGGTAACCTGGGCTTAGGAAATCAATGGAAATGAGAACGATAAACATTTAAGATCACTGGGGAGCTAATGATCCTCTTGCAGCCCAAAGACACCACAATTACAGTAATCTTTACACAAGACTGAGGAGTGCAGCTCCTACCCTGAGCACACACATGGCAAACCTCCCACAGGGCTAGGTGCTTCTGATGAGCCAAGGTGACACAAGAGAGCTGTAGCAGAGAGAAATGTAGGACAGCCCCTCTTCTGGGGTGAAAGGGAGGTCTGGTTGGTGCCATGCCTATGATAAATGGGCACATCTTGTAGTCTGGAAGCTATTTTAATCCTTTTTTTTGTTCTTTATTTCTAACTCACCTGTACATAATTTTGGCATCTTTGTACTTTGCCATCCCCTGTTACAAAATGGAAAGACGAGGAGACAGGAAAATAACCACTCTGGGACCTGGCTGGCTGCACCTAGGCACAAAACCTTGTTGTGGGGGCAGGTTTTTCCTGCAGAAAGCTGCTTCTTTGGGGTGGGGTTTCCTATGCAAAGTTGCCTTGGTGCCCTGAGACCTAACCTCTCCCATCACCTCCCCATGCCTGGCCATTTCTCAGACTCTCATAAGGAAATGCTGATAAGGTTCAGATGTAGAGCTGGCAGTCATAAGTCCCAGTCATGCTCTGCCTGCCAGAAAGCTTCAGAAACCCAAACATACTGAGATTAAAAGGGTTTCCAGTGACAAAAGTTTGTTTTTTCTTTCCTTTAGCCAATCTTCCTTAGTTGCTCTGGATAGATAAAAACCAGTTAGAATCACACACTTTCGGATTCACATCTGAGTCAGAAATGTTGCTCCGGTTTTCTAATTTTATCCACTTGTCCTGCATAGCTTGTTTATCTTCTGTATTCTTTCAGCCCACTTCTGTTTGCTTCGTGATTTGTCTCTTAGCACACTGCTATTCCACCTTCCTAAAAATAAAAACTCTTAATTTTCCTATGGAGTGCTCTGCCACCCACCACTGCAATTTATAAAGAGCTGTCACCACATTCAAGTGCCAATCTTCCTCAGTGAACAAGTGCTGCTCAATGGTGCTGCACATCCTTCTGAAACTCCAGATTCTGCACTAGGTCTGACAGACCCAGGCTAGGGCAAGAACATTTTTAAGTCAAAATTGGATGCATGGGATTGGAATCTCTTTCTGGCATAGTCTAGATGTCCCATGGACTGATTTTTCTATCTGTCTGCTGTCCCATAATCCACATTCACCCTTTATTCATCTCTGTCTTGCATTTGCCAAAACAGAGTGCCATAAATAATTTACCACCTCCCCTCTTGCAAGTTGGCCTCTTTCTAGAAATTTGTGCAAACAAGAGACATTTATCAGGTGCTTGATATATGTTTTCCTCCTTATTCTGCTTGTTCAGAGCCTGCCTCCTCCCTCCCGAGCAAAACCAAGAAAACCAGTGACATACTTAGTCCAACAGGAAATTTCTATTATTTACTTCAAAGAGCATCAAATATGAATCTGGAGCCTGAATACTGAGGTGGCCCATTCTTGATGAAAATATTTCACTTGAGTAATTGTTTTACAGAGTTATACTAACAGAATTAGCCAAAGCTTACCCTCCCTCCCCTTCACTGCCCAGATGTAGAATCACAATTTATGCCTTTTTGAAGACCACCTAGCCTTCAAAACACAGAATTAGTTGGGTAGGCAATAAATCATGTCAATGCTGAAACCACCTCTCTTGCTTTAATTACTGACTGAATAAAGACAAATTTGTAGAAACTGTTCCCTGAAAAATAGTCAATTGCATTTAAGAACATTTATCACTATGTACAGATCATAGAAACTCTGGTTAAAATTATGGTGTCACACTGCCTTTGCCTGTATCTCTAATATAAGTTAAGGTTTGCATAAGTTATTTTAAGCAGGGAGCAGACTTAAGTAGAAGTCAAAACTGATGCAGTTTGTCTTTCCTAATCAAAAAACCTTGCAGAAAATCCAATGACAATCACCACTGCAAAACCCCAGCACTATGTTTATGAAAGGAAACCGAATGACTTCTCAGGAAAGAAGATGGGCATCTCAGCGGAACTATTTTAATCTGAAAAGTAGCAAATTGTGTGACTGAGTGATTTGACTCCAAAGCAAAATTGATGCAGTGAGGACTTCTGGGAACAGGCCAGAGACCAACTACTGGGACTGAGGAGACTTTTCCCTCAGAGATTATTTTGAAAAAAAACATAAACCACCCCAAATCTGAGATAGAAATCTTAATTTTTCATTTGTAAAAGGATTTTCTACAATTTTCTGATTGGTTTTTNCACGCAGGGAATCTCCTTCAAGGGCCCTGGAGGTAGGTTCCCAGCAGGTTGTGGGGGGAAACAACAGCCAAAAAAGCCTCTCACAGGTTTTCTCATTTTAACCTTCCTACAGAATTTCCATCCTTTGACCTTTATTAGATTTTGCACATGGATTTTTCTTTATTGTAACTTAAAAATACTGAAATTCATGATGAGTTTCAGGAGAAGAGACCTGAGGTTTCCTTTTACAAAGTAAAAAGTTCAAGATGGAAAATGTTTTTCTGACTCAACCAGAGCTCTTTTGTATGTGAAGAATTCCAGTCTGATGTTACTCTCGTGCTGGAAAAAATGTAAAGTCTTTGAAGTCAATCCATCAAAGTCAAAAACTACACAGTAATAAAGAAAAAAATGAGCTGTTTATGTCTTCTTTTTTGTTTGTTTCTTGCCTTAATCTGGGGAAAAAAATAAAAATCACCTGATTTATGTTTGTTCTTTGTGTATATAAGGCATGACAAATACATTCAAATATGCAGACCAAATACAGTTCTGATAAAAAATTCAGGATTCTTTCCTTTCATTTTCATGGACTGTTTCAGCTTTTCATTTTGATTTTTTTTTGGAATTCACATTTTCCAGTGTGGTCTCCTTTATTTGATTTATTAATATTTCTCATGTCTTGAACAGAAATGACAGGTTCTGCTGCACTTTTGACACTGAGAATCAGAAACATATCTTGAGTCAAAGTAAATGAAGCTCACAAGTTTCTCTCCATTCTGTATCTTATGACATAAATGTGAGTCATAGCTTTGAAGCAATCGTGAAATTGGATGCAGAGACTGTAAGAAACACATAAATAAAGGGGAAAATTTAAACTCTGAAGAGGACTGAATTAACTAAAATGAATTAACAGTTTTCCTAGAAATTAGATTAAATTAATTTTTACAGAAAGAAATAGCAAGTGATTTCGAGTGTATAAATACAATGGTAAAAGTGGAATATTGGTTTACTATTGGTTTATTGGTATGTTTTGCTCTAGGATGTTCATTCATTGGAAAAAAAAGAGTATTTAAAGTCTGAGTGGTTTTTTTGTTTTTTCTCTTTTTTTTTAATTGTGTAAAATTAAACTACAGTGATTATGTTGAGAAAAACAAAGAGATGAACAAGGCACACATTTCGGCAGGGGCTGAATGTAGCCGTGCCAATTTCTTCTGCACATAAAGATCATACAAGCAAATTTTAAACTGAGAAAAAAACATCAGAGTGGGCTGTTGGGGTGTGTGGTGCAACAACTGCCCAGCCTGGCAGAGGGCAGAGCAAATGGAAAGGCCAGAGCTGGCACTCCTGTGCCCTTCCCAAGGTCTGCAAGGGTCACCACGAGCTTGGTTTTCCCTACACTTTGGGTTTGAGGGTCAGGCTGGCCTTTCCTTGCTCTGCTCTGTTATTGCTGTGCTCACAGTTCAGCATGCAGAAAGCACCTGGAATTCCTTTCAGTGACTTCTGATGTCACTGGGGAGGATTCCCCAAACTACTGCTGGCTGAACCCAAATTTCCTTCCTCGTGCCATCCTGGAGGCTTTGCTACCTCACAGGGCTGGTTTAAGTTTTTTAAACGTACCACTAGCAGCAAATTACCCTCAACATGCTGTTTACAAGTCTTCATGGACAAAGGCATACATTTTCACTAACAAAATGTCTTTCCCTGCAAAAGAGAGGTGTTCCAGGTATTCTGTGACTTCAAATACACACTGAGCAAGTGGTTTCCCATGTCCTCTCATATCTTTTGACTCTTACATTGTGCCCTTGAGAGCAGCTTTCCCATTTCTGCCATGGCAAGGTACCAGCAAGGACACAAAAGTGTCAGCAGGAAGGTTATTGCAGCTGTACCCAGGGACCTCATTTCATCCACCTGCACAGCTGGAGAGCTGGCACCAGCCAAACCCCGAGTGCCTGGACTGTGCCTGGACTCAGGGCTGCTTTTGGGACACCAAGAGCAACTGTGCAGCCAAGTGTGATGGAGGAAAGATTGAGAGAGACTTTCCCTGATTCAAATATAGAAAATATTATTCATCTGAATAAGCAATAAATATACTCTTAGAGAAAGCATGAGGAAAAGTATCAGCTACAATGCTCACAAGAAGAAAAGCAATGGAAATTGCAGTAGGTGATGTGATGGTCTAAAACCACGAGGGACAAGCCGGTGGGATAGCAGCAGGAACATTTACAGTGGACATATCTTCATTTCTGAGGAATCTGTCCCTCTTAAGGGCTCAGCAACCCTTGTAGCAGTTGGCATGCTGACCTAAATCAAATTGACTGGAGAAGTCAATTTGCTTTCATTTGGGTAGGGAGGAAGGACACGTTTTCATATCCCAAATCTCTTTGGGGAACTGAATGATCTTTCTTTCCTTGCAGTCTGAAGAAATATGTATTCATTTCCTATGCCTGTGCGTGGTTAGTGGCTCCTGGGGGAAGGAAAAAGATGTTCTCCTTGCAGCCTGGCTAGCATTTTAGGAGTCCCCAGGGGTGTTGCACTCCTGTGCATCCTCAGGAGAGCAACTGGTGAGCACGAGCAGATCAGGGAAAGATGCTGTTCAGAGGGAGGGGAACTTTGTAAATGATCTCTCATCATCACACACAGGACCTGGAGCTGCTTTTGCCAGCGAGATGCAAGCAGCACGACTTTTGGAAGGGAACAGTCACGAAGCAGCCGTGCTGAAGAGAAACACACCAGCCCTGCGATAGGGGTGGTGGCACAGCAGGGACAGGAGGAAAAGTGCAAGCTTTGGTACTTCTTCTAAAGCAATATTTAACAGAAAAAGAAGAGGCAGAAATGTCAAAGAAGTGCCTCTTAATTATGATAGGGAAAAAGATTATAGCTATATCAGCATGGAAGGTGTAAAACCTATTTTGCAAAAGTGATTATTAAAAACCTGACTTCATGTAAAAAATGTTAAAAAGCCTCTCCCATTTCAAGATTTTCTAAAAATAATCTGAGAGGAAGTTTTGTTTAAGAGCATAAGGCTTAAGTGCAATATAATTGAAAGAAGATTTGATTTCTAAGAATATAAAGGATAGCCAGAATTAAAGAAACTAGCAAACTTTGAATCCCAAATAGACTTAATAATTTCAAAACATATCTTCCTACATCACCTTTCTGGCCCATCCTCCAGTTTTCATATCAGTGACACGTTTGCAAAGGCTGTGGAGGCTTCAGTGAAATTACCTCCTCTGATCCAAACAGAGGTTTCCCACCCTTCCCAGGTCTTGCTCCATCCGTGGTGGTAAACAGACAATATAAATAGACTGATCCCTTTCACTCGCCTCTCACTGACTAAAATGCAATCAATAGCTCATCATCCTTTCCTGTGCACAGCAGTGCACAGGTTATTTAGCTTCTAAACACAACTATTGAGACGATCAGCATCAAAGGAAATGGCAGGATTGCCCTGCACTAATGCAATTTTGGCCCTAATATGATGGCCTGTGAAAAAAGGTTGCCTCCATCCTTCTGATATCCAAACTGCATCAAGCCTTTATCAATTCTTTCCTTTCTGTCCTGTAACTGCTTTCTTCTATTGTGGGAACAAAAGAGGCTAAATATTTCTTTAATAATCCCTAACTGAAGACCTCCAACAGTTACTTCAGCAGCTCATGTCTGAGAGGATCTCCTAGTGGGATCCACTCAACGCATCACTGCCAGAGCCAGTGGCAAAGGGAAGAGGGATTCTGGGATCATGTGCCTCCTCCATTGCACCCAGAGGAGGTTCAGGAGAGAGGAGGGTCTGGAGCTCAGACTTCTTTCAGAAAGTTTTCTGTGAACTCCTTCCACTGCAGACCAAGTTTTAATTTTTGTGGTGGGACTGGTAGCACACAGATCGTTGTATGTTCTTGGAAAAAAGAGGAAGCCCCCCCCCACTTCTGAATGGCTTACTCTTGGCCTAGATCTCAGTCTCAGGATGAAGAAGGAATTTAACAGGTGCACTTCTGATAAATTTAATTCAAGCTCTGTTAATGCTGTGAGATTTTTCACTAAAGACCAGCTCTGTTGTGCTCTTTTTTCACAAAGAACACGCATTTCTAGTGTTCAGTGCTATTACACTTCCTGGCAATGTCTGTGTTCTTCAAAACATCTGCAAAACAGGTCAGGTGATCTTGTCCCACTGTGTGAAATATAATTGCAAGATGCACTACTCAGAAGCATAGACCCATGCTCAGAGAACCTCAAAGTTTGTGTGGTGGTGTTACCATACTCTGCAAAGCTATTGACAACAGCCAAATACATTTCATTTATATTGAAGTCTGAGAAAAACATAATTAGCACCTCATATTAAAAAGAAAGCAGCATGCTGTTGATAGTAAGCCAGGAAGTTGATAAACACAACTTCCTCAAATTCAATTTTCCTAAAAAACCTAGATGAGCACATAAATTCTAAAGAGGCTGGTGTTAGCAGCTGTGCAGCACAATCACAGTGAAACTCCAAAGCCTAACATTATCACTTACTCTTATAATATATATTTTCAGAAGATCTTCAAATTACATCAAGCAAATATATTGTTTTAGGTTGGGGGCCTCTGAGTAAGGGATGGTTTGCTAAAATTAACACCACTTAAACAAGAAGCACATAGCTGCTGACAAACTCTTGTAATTCCAGATTTGGTTGCCATCTGAATGTACTGCTCAATTCAACATCTGCTCTGACTTTTTGGAGCTATGTGGAAATGTAACTTTTCAAAATTGAGATTCCCTTAACAGGCACAGCTCATAAATCTGAGAGAAGATGAAGAGACTGATTCCTACAAGTACACCAGCAGGATGACTATTTTTTTTGACTTGGTCCCAAATGCTAGCCCCAACTATACAAACATAAGATTATAGTGGGTGCAAGTGCTTTTGGTGATAACATCTGCCCTGGCAGAATGTTACATTTCTTCTGAGACTGAAAGTTGAAAGGAGTAAGGGAAACATTAAGAACAGAAACTCCCATTATCATCAATTCCAACAATTCTTGTGGATATCTAGGTACACCTGATACCATGGTGCAGCTCAGAAGTGGTTGCACAGAATTGTCTGTTGGCAGTTTGTGCAGAGGGTGAAAAAGGACTTTTCATTTCATGCATCATTTGCAACTCCCTTCAATAATTTAGCAAAGTCAATACATAGCCTTGATGCACAGTTAGGAGAAAAAGCCTGAAGCAAACAAAAGTAAGTAATCCAGAGAGTGACCAAGCATAGCTAAATCCTTTTAAGCTCTGTTCCCCCCTGCTTCCCTGCCCTCTTGCTACATACTACATGAGAACATGTAATTGTTTGCACAAAATTCATTACAGTCATGGAATTTCTTCGACATAAATACAGAAGGAACAGACTCACCTGGACCCTACAGTGATTTAAAGGGATTTAATAGTGACTTCATATGCTCAGACCATCCAGGGTTCAGACTGCTCATTCCCCCATAGTAGAGACTAGAGAGTAGTCTTGGGAGAACATTTAATCCCCAAGAATAAGAGAAAATTGTCATTCAAACAAGTGTCTTTACCCTGACCTCTGCTTCTCAAAAAGGATTGAGAGATGTCAGGAAAAAATGGAATAATACAGAAATCAGGAATCACTGCAGAATGACCCCACAGCCTATAGTCCCAGGTCAAACAGGTCAGGACCGACTTCCACTGAATAACCAAAACCCCAAATTTGATACACATCCTGCTTCCCAGGTGTGAAATTCCACCCTCAAGACTGGGCATGCCATGTGGCCATCCTAGAGCAGGCAAAGGGCTGAGAAAGCCAGACCTCCTGTGAGACAAAGCACTTCTTTATCCTCTGTGGATTACTTCTTTTTTTTAATTCAGGAATGTGACATTCAGACTGCCACAGCGTCAAGTACACAGATAAAGTCTTGTGACCTTGACAGCCTGCATGACTGCTGAGAAAATTACTAATGCTTCAGACTTAAAAAGAGAGACAATCACTCCATGAACATGACAAGCAGCTCTGGAAAGCTCACAGAAAAGACAAGAGGAGGAGTGAGTCTGGGATACACATGAGGCTGTGCTTCTATGTGGAGAGGAGAGTAAACTTTCTTACTCATCACAACTCTCAACGACTAATGGCTTTCTTTCATTCTCAACTGCTTTCCAGACACTGCTGGTAAAATAAGTCCTTCACTGCTGGGACAACAGAAAGGAAAGCCCTGGTAAACCACTACAAGCAGGAGGCAGGGCTGGTCTCAGAGACTGCTCAAGAAAAGACTCCTGGAGAAAAATGCAGGCAGTGATCTGGGAGTTAATTTTTCTTTAGGTTTTCTTTTGAAAGAGGTTTTCTTTCCTGCTAGGAATTCAGATATTTTTTGGCTCCTGCTCCGTTCTCTTGCTTCAGCAGAACACAGCAAACACATTTCATTTCCTTTCCTGCCTAGTGGGATGCTGAGGAGATGTGATCTCTGAATTGGTATATGTTTCAGCTGGCCCATATTCGCAGCAAAATTTATGACACATGCCAGTGCCTCCAGTAGCTGATTGGATATGGCCAGGGAAATGGAGAAAGCCTCAACTCGCTGAGCTTCAAAAAATGAACTTCACTTAAATGATGTATTGTTGTTTTGCAGGAAAAAGGAAAACCTGGCTTGTTCAGTGGGGAAAAGAACAAAATGCAACATTCATAAAAATGACTGAAAAGGGACTGGAGAATAAGGTTATTTTTGCTTCCACATGAGACAACAAGCCACAAAATAGGGTTTGCAATTGTAATCTGGCATATCTGTTGCTTTTGTTTGACATGATTGCATTGGTATGTCCACTAATTTAGTTTTAATCTTCATTAACACCTCCTGCATTTTTCAGAACAGATTCAGATGGTCTGATGCTTCCCACATCACTTGGAAGAAGTATCAGGAAATTATTATTGCTTTTCTTATGACACTACATAATTACTTCTTCAGAGATAAGTCATTTATGTTGTATGAGTGAGATTCTGGTTTTGCTTTTCCCACTGTACATTTTCAGTGCAGGTGTACTGGCTATATCCTCAAATAAGTGAGAGTGAAACTGAATCTAGGAAGAAAAAAGATTTTTATATGTAGCTTCAGTGCAAAAGGCTTGCAAATACTTTTAGGTAAGTTTGAGCTTAAAATGTTGAGTAAGGAGCACACTTTTAATTCAGCTAAAATAGGAGTTAACCCAGCTTGTAACTGGGCAGAGAGAAGCAGAGAGGCATGAGAGGAGAATGAATGAGAAGGCCCCAAGGTAATCCCTTATCTATTGAGCTCCAATCAGAGTATCAAATGCAAAGTCTGTGTATCTGCTGGGTAGATCTGTATTTATGTATACACATGTAGAAGAATATGTAAATCAAAGCATATATTTTTAGCAACAGGATATGCTGTTCTGCAACATTCACTAATTTGCCTTTTCCTAAATGCTACAGAAAAGCAAATCCTGTAGCAAATTCAGCATGAAAATATAGATGCCATACCATTCATTAGAGCCAGACCAGCTCTTTGCTAGTAAGTAAATAAACACAGCTGACTCTGAGTCCTATTTACATGTAGAGTCCTGCACTCTGCACCGAGCAATAAAAAATTAGATTACTTTTAATGCATGGTAAGTGTGTTAGGAGATCCTAACACCAACATGAGTGATGTTCCTGGGAGGGCAGGGGCACCTTCTGGCTGTCCATTACAAGCATGTAAATAAATGGATCTGGCACAGGAGCTACTGCCTGGGAGCATTAATAGAGTTACTGCCTAGAAATCCTAATTGCAAATGAGCAGCTTCACCTAATTGGTCCAGCAGCACTAATACAATCAAAGTACAGCCATCTTCACTGGGAAAATGTGATGCCCATTTTGGTCTGTGCTGTTCTTGGAGATATAATTCGAGCCTTTGCTCTTGGGAAGCAGAACCCATTATGATGTCTATCTTACAAAGAATAATTGCTTGCCAGTAAGCGCTGGCCTTAAAAGAAATATATTCTGAATTGATCAGTACTCAACCACCCATCCCTGCATAGAGTTGGGGAGTTCTGTAATACCTTTCATAACTTTTCAATTAGATTTTGATTTGGGAGCATTTTTGCCTCCTGCCATGAAGGGAATTGTCTGGCAGAGTGCAGTGAGGAGCAGAAAGGGACTGTGAATGCTCCCAACCCACTGCTGTCTGGGGGGCTGTGGCAGGCTGTGGTGCCCAACACCATGGGCTTAAAACCTGCGAACATGGTATTTTCAAAATAAAAAGGGAATTAAACAGTGCTGCTAAATGCATGCCATTACTTGTGTCCCTTGGTTTTTTAGTTTTAAACATTTGGTACATGGGCTCCTCAACATTCTGGTGCTTGGGGAGAAACTCTCACCGAGATAATTTAGTGATTGCAGGCATCACTGCTCTCCTATTTCCCTGGCTACAGTTGAATGATCTGCTAAGAACAATTCCTGAGACTTCTTTGAACAATCCCACTCTGTACATTAGTCTGGAAACATCCAAATACCTGGCAGTCTGAGCTGTGGGACCAGTAATTTTAGGGAATTACATATGAGCAAAGTATTCCAATGTAGAAACCACAGTCAGTTGCAAAATGATTTGCCAACCACAAAATGAAATAAACCGGCTGGATAATTTGTTCACAAAAACAAATTCCACCAATGACACCACTTAATCTCCTGCCTCTCAAAAGGAGTCTTGAAAACTCAGTGCATCAATGTATATATATTTTTGAGAAGTATTATATGAGAAATAATCATCATAACATACCATCAACAAAGCTATAAAAGCACCTTGAATTTGTATTTCAGTAGAGGAAAGGAGACAGTCATGCAAATTATACAAAAATATAATAACAGTGATTTCTGTGTATTATAGAGAAAACAAGATAATTTCAAGAGGCAATTTGAAAATAGGATGCCAGGCACACTGCTTTCATCAAGCTAAAGATGAATTGTTTAACAAAGGCCTGGTGGGCAGACCGAAAATTAGCCACTGTTTCATCACAGTAAATATAGTGAAAGTTTGAAAAAAATATATACTGATAAAAATCAGTACAGGCAAAGAAAATTCCTGACCTGCTGATTCCAAAACAGTAGCCTATTTTAGTCTTTTTCAAACAGCAACATGGTATAGCAGTTTCAAGATATTTTCAGGATAAAAGTCTGTTTCTTTCATAAGCAATTACAAATATTTCATTAACTTTGGGAGAGAAGGAAAATGAAGCGCTACTATTTTACCTTTATTTCTATCTCTGTATTGATTATGACAGCTTTTAAAATCCCTTTCAAATGTGAATAAATTTTCCTTAATAGCCTGATTCCTTCTCACACTCTCCCTACGGTGTGGATGTGCGAAAGGATAACACAGTATGGGAGACTGGGAAAACACATTCTGTGCAACCATCTCAGGGTGCTCTTTCACACAGACAAATTATCAGTGGAGCATCTTTAAAAGCAGCTTCCTAACTTAAGTCAGGGTAATTTTTCCTCTGATATCCTTTACTGATGATCTCACAGCCTGTTTGCATCAGAAGGCAAAGGAAACACACAGAACTGCAGTTCGGGCTCCAGGGAATGCTGCAGCACTTGCTGATACCCAGGAGATGCTGGACCTGATTTGTTTTCCTCCCTGCTAACTCAGAGCTCACTTCTACAAATTCTCTCACATTCTTCAGAAGAAAACAATTTCTGAGAAAAATGTGTGCAAAGCAGCTTTTGACAAAGTCAGTCAGTATGCAAGAGATTTATGAAACGAGTAACAAACAAGAAAGAGATTCTGACTCTCCCATGCCTTTGCTCCTGAGGAGGAGGAACACCACATTGCCACTTCTCTGGTAGGGCCTGGCAGCACAGGAGTGTCCCCAAGGAAGGACACTGGCAGCTCACAGGTGAGCACTGTCTGAGAAGCTGCAGCAGCACCAGTGGGTGACACTGAGGAGAGGATCCTGAGCTAGGGCAGGGCACCCTCCCCTTGGGGATGCCTCATATCTCTGTGTCACTTGACAGAAAATTAATGCCGCCAGTGCACAGAGCAGGCTCTGACTTTACCATTCCCATTTGATTTTCTCTGAAACTGAGTGATTGCTCCAGGGAAAAAAAAAACCAAACCAAAAACTCCCTATCACTGCCTTCAGCAGCTCAGCTCCCAGAAAAGCGGCCTCACTGCCAGGATCACTTTCAGACTTCAAGCAGCCAGAGTGGGACACATCTTCTGAAGGACAGAAGGGTTGCCTTGGGTTTTTTGTAGCCACAAAACACAGCACCCACATTACATTCAGCAAGTATCAGCTGCGCACAGAAAATAATTTTATATGAACTGGCAAACAGCATTACCAACCCCCACAAAAGGGCTGGAACTGAAGCCTCTCTATCTTTCAGCCTGTGGCCCAGCTCTCTGGGTACAGCTGTCCTGCTCCAGCCAACATGAGGTCTCAAGAAGGGAATTGGGTAGATTCAGCTTCCTCTCCTCCCATCCTACCCTGGTCAGCCTCTGGCTGTCAGCTGAGCCTCCCTGTCCCTCTGGCCTGACAATGGTCTTGGCCACTCACTCTTGTTTCAAAAAGGGCTTGATTTATTGGCCAGACTCCAAGGTGGCTGCATGGACGACTCTCAAAGCAGTTGTAAAGTTGTTCAGGTTTTTAGTAGTGGGGTATTGAAGATGCATTTTACATTTGAGGAGGGATGAAAGCCTGTAAAAGTGGTAATTTAGGGGGAAATCGGGAAAACAAAACCCCAAACAAACTCAGATTTTGTGCAGAATGGAAAATATATTGCTCCACTTCTGTCACTTAAGTAAAAGCCTAATCCTGGAATAAAGACACCTTCCTTCACTCCAAACGACAAAGCCACAAGAGGTTGTTTGAGCTTTGGGATCAGCACATCCTTGGATTTTTGTGGCAGTTGTCCCCTCCCAGTCCCTGCTGTGCCCTGTGTAATTGAATTGTTCCTTGCATTACTTGTGCTCTCCCAAGGAAAATACTAAAAGTGCAATAATCAAGATAACTTGTTCAACAAGCGGCGACACAAGACTTTTTCTCTATTTGGCATTCAGCTTCACAGCCTAATTAATTAGCATCTGTACAGCACTCTGGAAATATGAGATGCAATTGAAGTGCTAAGTATTATTATTAATATTAGAAGCACCACCATTTTGCTCTACTGAATGCATTTTCCAACAGACTTGCTACAGAACTGACTTGAAATGCACTTAGAGCTCCTCCACCGTGTTTGATTACAGCAAGCCAAGTGGCTGGCATATCTGCATGGCTGTGCAAATTTTTTTTTGTCTATTAAAAAAATAAATCTCATATACCACAATTTGTTCTGAATCTGTCAGCAAGGTAGATAGATATTGCTTTGCAGGGCAGTTTTGGGATTGTTTGTGAAAAGAACTCTGAGGTGCTTGGCTGCTGTAACCTACCTCTCATTTGTATGTATCCAATGTGCCATCCTGAGGAAAAAACTGCTTCATGAGCTCTTGTAATTGCAACTTTCTCATTTAGCACGGGAACTGCTGGTAGTTAAAAGGCACAAACACTTCTAAATAGGTGACTGATCCCTGTTGCCCTCAATTTAAAATATAGCTGTAACTTGTAAACTCAAGAGCTCCCAGGACACATCTTTCTTGATTTCCATTTTGGTAGCTGCTGTTTTTGGCAGTGCCAAGAGGATATCTGGCCTTAACCTTCTGAATCAGTTTCATTTCAAAATCAATGACTTCTACCCCATGCTGGCTATTTGCTGCTCTCAAGCTTGCTAACACATGCCCAGGGTAGTGGCTGCAGTCATCATTTCTTCACCACATTTTCATTTTTGAGCAAGCCAACCCATTCTCCTTGAGGTAATTTGCAGTAGCTGAGAGCTGCTCTTGGCTGCCTTAGGCCAAAGAGAATCTGCAAATGACTGAAAGACTAAATCATTAATTTCCTGTGGTTTGCTTGCTGTGGTGGTCCCAGAGGCTGTCACAGAGCAGGACATGCACCCCAGACATCTCTGAGATGGAACAAACCTGGCTACAGAGGAGGTGAGCTGCAGTTGCCAGGCTTTGTGCAGGAGCACCTCAGGAACACCCTGGGAGTCTCTGCTGACAGTCCTGCTCAGGAGTGTTGCCCACCTCTAAGGGCAGAGCTGTCTGGGGGCAGCAGAGACTCTCCTTGGGGTCTGCTTTGGTACCACAGCACCCATTCCTGCCTGGGTTTCGCAGTGGGAAGCAGAACCCCTGGACCTGCAAGAGATGGAGCTCCCAAAGCCTTACCCAGCTCACATGTGTTACTGCAGGAGAAGGCATGAGGAGAGAGAGCAGGGGTCTGAACAGACACTTTTTTTGACACTTAGGGCATGACTAAATCGAAATATTTTGCTTATTATGCTGCCAAGGATTTCTACAGGCATTGATGCCAACTTCATTCCATCTATTCTTGCCTCTCAGCTCCTACCTAACTCCAGTTGTTATTGCCATGCTGGTTGGAGAGGGGATTTTCACAGTCGCAAGGAAGCAGGAGAGTTTCGTAGTTGCTAGCAAGCAGTAAAAGCTATTTAATTCAATAAAAATGAAAATGGGGCACCAAGGCAGAAAAATTAATAGTAAAACTGGAAACTGTGATGTCAGGGAAGTTGTGGGGCCCAAGATTGCACCCCAGACTGTAGAATCTGCCTGGCGCAATTAACAGGCAGGCACAGAGCCACAGCACAGCCAGGAGATGGGGCAAAGAAAAGTCAGACTTTTTGGGATGGGGTCGTTAATGGATAGGAGCCCAGGAGACCTGACAGCCGTTCTCTCTCTGAAAGTCTCGAGCAGCTGATGGATCAGTACAGACAATGTCCCTCACAGCAACAGCAAGACAGAGCAACCTTGAACTAGGAGTGGCTGACAATTGCCATTAAAAGCATGGTATTCAATCATAAAAATATTTTGTGGTTTTAATTCTTGTCAGTGTTTTACCCTCCTCTTCCAAATCCCCTGACGCTGAGATAACGTATCCCTTCAAGATGCAGAAGAGTGAAGTACAAAGATCTTTCAAATAGCCAAGCTGTGTGCTGCAGCATGCAGCCAGTACTAAAGGGCTGATGAAGATTTGTTTGATAGCCTTCTGAATTCTGGGGAGATTTCCAGAGCCAGAATACATATTAGAGAGGGTGATTCATAAAGCAAAAGCCAGATTCTTCATTCATTTCATGTACAGGGTTCAAAGAAAAGACCCTGTGAAAATGTTAAAAAGTACTAATAATACAAACCTCATGAAAATGAAGGAAAAAAGAGAAAATACCCAAGAAACAAAAAGCCTCCAGAAAAACACATAATAGAACTTAAACCCTGCGAAGCTGGTCTTTGAATACAAGATTGGCATAATGTATTTTGAATCTTCAGTCATACAAAAATGTCTTTTTGCATATGAAAGGTCTTTGTAATTTTTTGCTATCATCACTATAAGCCTCAGATGCATTTGCTTTGATTTAGTAAACAATAAAAGAGAAAGAAAAAATCCTAACTGCTTTTCTATAGATGTGTAAAGATGCTTTAAAAAAAATGTTATTGCTTCTCCCCCCATACCAGTTGCAGAGGGAACTGCCATCCATGACTGGGTTTTGATTGTTCTTTTTTCTTTTTATTTTTCTTTAAAAAAACTCCCACAAGCCCCAAACTCTCAGCCTTGATGACTGAGCTTTTCTGGGGAGAAAAGGAAGGGAGTGAGGAAGGACAGGCAGATGAGTAAAGCAGTTGAAAAAGTCCCTAAAAACAGGGGCAGGGAGGTATGTTTAATGGCAGAATATGAACTAATTTAAAAATTAATAAAGCAAAGTATATGTCACTTCCATATTCACCCAGGAGAAATATTTAATCATATTTTTAAAGGTATTGTGTTTTGAAACCAGTGGAGAAAGTAGGTTTTGTAGGCTCAGAGTTTCTCATTTGAAAACCACCTGTCTTTGTAGTTGCTCAGTAATTGTTTTCTGAGGAATTTCAAGAATTTTTTCCACCTATTTATATTTAGTGTTTGGAAGAGGCATGAAAATGCTGCCCAGAAGAAAGGCTGATCAGTTTTACATTCCTTTAAAGAAAAACCTATGAAATGAAAGCCTGAACTCCAAGTGCCAGCAGGATCCCACACCAGGTGCCAGCAGCCAAGGGCAGATCTGCAGATCCAGGATGCCCCCATCTGCACCCTGCAGCTCCTACCTGCTCCTCAGGCACCAAATGGTTGAGCAAGACACACAGGGAGGTCTAGAATTCAGGTGGAGAACAGCAATGGATCCAATGCTCTCAATTTGCCCAAATGCCACAGCCCTCACCCAAGGGATTTTGCCTGGGCTGTGACAGAAAGGCTGGACCACAACTGTTTTATGGTCAGCCACACAGAATAGCTATCATGCTTCTTCAATGTGTTTTTGTTCCTTAATATGATATGTTAAAGCCTAAGCAGAGTTCAAGAAGCTCATTTAATTTTAATGTATTTTATCCCTCTAACCAGAACAATTTTTTCTTCAATTACCTTTAACAGAAATCTAATCTCACAAACAAAAACAGCAACAAAATATGTCATTACAAATGATTTTTGCAATTTTGTTGTTGCTCTGATTTATTATGGTGTCAAGTTTTTCTAATTTTATTTGCTGATTGCAATTTTAGGAAAAAGTGTCTTTGAATTTGCAACAATTGTCAGCAACACCTATGTAAACATTCAGATGTAAAGAGGCAATTTCAATGGACATTTAAACAGGGTAAAACACCTGCTTAGATACACAGAGTAATGAACTCAGGTCTGTTTACCAACGGCTTATAAAAAATAATACAATGTTCTACAAGACTATTACAATGTACGGCTGATAGCCAGAATTTAAAGTGGGATAAATGCTCTCTGGCAAGGTCATAAAAGGAATCAATGCTGGAAATGTAGTCTTTCATCACAGAACTATGCAGATAATTGCCAGGCAACAAACAATATGCTGGCAATGACCATTTTTTCTGTCCTTAAGAGATACAGGCCTATCTACCCTTGCAAATGCTGTAGTGCAGGAGCAAAGGGTCCACGGAGGCAAATAGGCATGGGTTTGGGATTTATTTTTAGGTTGTGGCATTTCTGCTGGGGCTTATCCGGACCTTGGATGTGGAAGAATGCTCTTCAGGGATGGGAGGGCTTCAGGACCCGTCCTGCAGGAGGCATCCCAGGTCAGCTCCCCCCAAAAGGCACCTGGGGGTGCAGCCCTGCCTGAGGCAAGAGGGAGTGATCCCACAATTTCCTTCACAAGCACTGTCTTGATCCAAAAGCAGGCGTGAAGGAAAGTCCTCCTGCCTACAAAGCCAGCCCTGCCCAGCACTGCAGTGCCCAGTGTGACAGCAAGGTCACCTCTGTGGGTGTCAGCAGCACCACAATTGCTCCCAGCCCATCCTGGAAGGGGAAAACCCCCAGGACTGGAGCAGGACTTTCCTTCCTTGATTGCTCCTTCCGGACACAGCCAGGGATGGGGGTTCTCACACACCTCCAGCACATTCCCCTCTGCTTGGTCTCACACACAGCCCCACGTGCCACCCACACCGAACGTTTCTGGGACCATTTTAGGGGTTGCCAGTGAATGAGTTAAGCACTAAGCTCCTATTGCCCTGCTGCGACCACCAGACTGGAAGCATCTCTTCTCCAGCCGAACATGCATTTAATTAAAAGGAAAATTCTAAAGGCTCTAGAAGGCTCCTCCTCCATCTACTAGAGATATATACACAACTTTGCAGCTTGTTTTTCTGGCCTTGATTTCTCTTACTGTGTCTCAACTGCAATAAAAATAATATATTGACTTTCATTTCAGGCCCTGAAGAAATACAGAATGCAAAAGCCAAGATAAATTACTTTTCCTTCAGATGTAAATTTTGGTTCCAAAATGGATATTGATAAAAAGAAAATATTCCATTGACTGGTGGCAACTGCTTTCAAATTTTACCTCACAGGAAATACTACTTTAAATATAGTATCAAGCATACAGTATGGAAAGGGAGAAGGGAAAGCCACAGAAAGTTCCAGCAAATTCCTGCTTCCTCTGAGGGTGACACCACACAGCAAGTACCACCCTTGGAGGGCATGCAACACTTAGTGGGAAATGCTCATCTAAAATACAGCTGCTCAAGGCTTGGGACATCAGGGTTTCCCAGCCCTTCCAGTATTCAGCTCCAGCTCACTCCAGTTAACTGTTCAACTCAAATAAAACCAAACAAAAAAACGCCCCATAATTTCTTTAGGGTTTTAAATAATTTAATTTACATGATGGCCAAAGCCAATGGAGTGCCGTGTGGATTGCCAAATACTGTGCAGCACTTGCAGTGAATTGTCAATTGAGAGCCAGTTGACTAAATTAAATAAAGCTTGCTAATCACTTTTTAGTGACTTTGTCAAGCTCTGTTCCTATCAAATTGGTAATTTTTGTTTTGAAAGATTGAGGGAAATGATTAATAAAGTCAGCTGGAGTTTGAATTTCTTTACTCAAAAATTTCTTTGATTTTTGTCAGGGCTAAAAATCCAAGTTGAAATCGTGTTTCAGAGGGGTCTTTGTGTTTCTACTTTTAGATTCAAATTAAAATAGCGGTTATCAAAATTTTACTTCAACAACTTGTCAGGGATTTTCCTTGTTCTTCCTGAAACATCTAGAGTCTGTTTCTAGCTATCCACAATTGGTAAATAACTTATATAAACAGTTTCCTGATGAATATAAATATTTTACATTCAGACAGCTTCTTTTATTTCTGCCCAGGTATATCAAAGTCATTTTATTCTGTATTTATTCATAAAACAATCATTACCAGTCCCATTGGAGGAGCACCAGCAAGGCCATACTAGAGGCTTCCCAGCAGAGGGAAAAAAAGAAACCAAACCATAATGCATCTCAAAGGTTTCTGCTTTGTTTATTCCCTAAGTGAAAATGTGGGGCTAGAAGCCGCGTTTTTGAGCTACCCTCATTTTCCTTAAATCAGATGAACACAAAGGCTTTAGAAAATACTCTTGTGGAAAACAATTCATCTACAGTCACCCTGCACTCGCTGAAAGTTTAAACACATGAGAGAAGAAGGGTGACAGAAGGGCAGTGGATACTTTTAGCTTCTCTTTCAGATTCAGAAGAAAGCCTAAACTCAGATTCTGCAGGAAAAAGCAGGAAAAGAGGGCGTTTGTAAATGTTTGTTACCACGCAAAATAGGGTAAGAGTTGTATTTCTTAGTCTCCACAACAACCTGGAAAAGGTAAGCACACATTTTGTAAAGCAAAAGGGTCTTTCATGTCCCACTTCTTGGAGGTAGATCACTTTTCCTACAAACGCCCTTAAACAGGCAAAATGTTTCACTTTGTAAGCAGAGACCCTGAACACGAGGTACCTCATCCCCCAAGGGTCACACATGCAAAAGATATTTAGTAGCCCTTCATATTCATTAAAGACCATCCCTAAACACTTTTTCGTGGATATGTGGATATGTTACTCACATTGGTATAGCACAGTGATGGTATTTAAACCTTCATAGAGTAAAAAGCAATAGGCAAGGTTCTTTAGAAAGAAACAAGAAAATCTGTCAAAATCATAAGCTATGGATTTTTGCTGCTGGCTTTTAACTGCTAAGCAGCAGGAGGGAATTTTCTCTTTGCAAGCCAAAAGCCAACTGCCCTTCTTGGTCCTGCAACCTAGGGAAATGCAAAGCCTTGGGATAGAGCATCATGCCCTTTTGCAGCTAAAATTAATATGAAACAACACAGAACCAAGCTCCCAGTTACCTTCTGCTTAAGCTCAAACACTCATCAGCAGATGGAAATTTCTACCCACTTTTGAACTTGCTATTCAGCTTCCCAAAGGGAGGTTCAGCATCTCCAGCATCTATTGCCCTCAAGGCAGAGAGAGAGGCCCCTGGGTGCCTTTTGTCCCTTCCAATTAAGCCCCCTGCTGTGCTCCCCACATCCACGCAGGGAAGTCGGGGAGCGCTGCTGTCACGTCGCTCTCTGAGCGGGCACCACGCAGAGAGGGCCATATGTTGGCCCTTTCTCACTAAGCTCCGTTTAATGCTCCCAGGCTTTTCTTAAAATACGCTGAACAGAGATAGCACAGAGGACATTTGGAAATGCCTGATGGCAAAGTGGGAGTGTTCGATCCTTTTCGGCTTCACGCCGCGTGTGTGATACCGATGTCACTCTACATTGCAGACTTCTTTTAAGGACAGGTTTTTTTTGAAGGGGAGATCACATTTTACTTCCCCTAGCAGTGGTGTTCTTGTAAAACTAACACACATGACAGGCACAGACCCTGAAATGCAACAGCACTGCCTGTGGTCTGGATGCTGTTGCACAGAAGAAAACAGGTTGAGGCAGTGAGCATGGGACTACTTAGATATTTTGCCTTTCAGAAAGTGATCTGACCTTTAAACAAATTTTCATTTGTAACATTTACATCTACAGTTTGTAGCCACTGATGATGAGCTTGACTTTTCCATTTTGCTTAAAGAGAAACAGAATGTTCACATACATTTGAATATAATGTATGAAAACAACTAGGATGACCTGACACATTGTCGTTCTTCTCTGAACTAGAGGATCTAAGCTCTGGTGCATTTATACAATGCCTAACTTGATTGGCTGGTGATCTGAATTTTTTAGTCACACTTCCACTACTCAGAGTGAGATGAACATGGAAAGAAAGAGTTCCATTCTGAAATTATATCAAGAATTTGTGGGTTTGAGGAAGAAAAAGCAAAAGAAAGATAATTGCTATGACCTAATGTGACTCAGCGTATCATAAATTGCATAATCATGACATGGGGTTACAAACTGGACAGTCCATTTGAAGCAAGCACTCAATCAAACCTGCCCCTGCAAGACCACATTAGCCAAGCAAAAATTCTGGAAAAGCTGAGATTCAAATTTACTGAGAAACCACTGCACTGCATCTCAGCTACGTATCTTTTTGGGTTTTTTTAAGCTATACTATAGACAGGCTGTAATAGTGGTTTTTGAATGCCATCATTTGAACTTGATAGGCAACTGCCAGGTAAAATGAAAGGAGATTATCTTTTGGCAACTGCCCTCTCCACTTCCCAAAGTGAATGACCTTCAACCAGAGTAGCAGTGAAAATCACAGCAGTCTAATCTCAAACGTGAACCTTGTGCTCAAAGAGCAGTGGTTCATATTATAAGTAGGATGCAAAAATGCTTTGAATCATCATCAAATTAGATGAAAAACACCATTGTGTTCAAAAAGAACAGCTATTACACAAAGAAATGTAATAGAAAAAGGCTTAACAATGTCATAGAGACAAGCTAATGGGCTTTTCCATTTCTCTCAGATTCATGAAGATATTGTTTCCATTGTTCACTTTTTCAATGCAGATAATTTTCCATAGATTAGCTTTTGATCTACTTTAATTAAAAAAAAAAAGAGAGGCATGCACTGGCTGACACATAAAAGCAATCACTGTAATTTCTGTATGTTATCTTTGCACCCCTCTCCAACAATCACCCGTACCTCTTCTATGACCTACGTCATACAACTTGAAATAATTTCCTTGACACCCTTCTTCCAGTTCTCCGAGTGTCAGCCTCAGACATCAGTCACCCATTTTCACCTGCTTGCAAATTCATTTCAGGGCTTTCACCTGCCATCTTGCTCTCAATTGTTTCAGCATAGTAGGAATGTTTGGGTATCTCTGTTCAGACCAGAGGGCTCATTCTCTCAGTCCTTCAATCCCTACTGCGCTTTGGGGCACTTGTGCCCTTCCCAGTTGCTGGAATTTCACTGTCAGCTGGAAACCACTTCTTATTGTATCAAAGGACAGCCCATCTACTGTGCAAGTGAGGCAGCAGTTGATGATGTTTGTTGCAGTAACTGCAAAAAGGTCCCACACTATTTGTGGAGACCGAGCCTCTGTGGCTTTCCCACTGTTAACAAGGCTGGTGACTCTGTCCCTTGCCAGGTGACAGGTATGTGTTCTGTATAACAGCTTGAACTAGCAGAGCTGATCCCAGCTGGCCAAGCAGAAATCTTGATCCTACAGCCACCCTGAGGAGTTACTGGGGTAGCCACATGCACCACTGCTTTTACAGGAACGCTCCATTCTTTTTCCAAGTTAAATGATCCCTGTACCTTTGGGAAGTTTGGATTTAAAAGGCAGAGCAGAAAGCAGCGCTGGGTTCTGTGCTGCATCCCAAAGCATCCTAGCAGCTGGTGTGCAGCAGGGTCTCTCCCCTCTGCCCTCCCTGCTCAGATGTGTGCCTGCTAAACTCTGCAGCAAGGAAAGTGGTCGCTCCCTGTGCAAGGGGAGGAAATGTCCTTGAGTGTCCCTCTGAACACACTGACATCCCATCTTTAAGGCAGAGCACGAGCAAATTTCTCATGTCAAGGGCAACAGTGGGTACCTGAGTGGCAGCAAGAGAAACACAGGGCTGCCTTCTGTTCCCAACTCTCTGCTGAATGCAAGCACAGTAGAAAACTAAAAGATTGGAAAGGGTTTATTCCAAAGCTTTACTTCCAGCAGCACATTAATGACCAAATTAAGACAGAACAGAGAACACGGCAAATCATTAAAATGCTAATGACATCACTGAAAGACATAAAAGATGAAGGATGCCCATTTTGTGCGTGGTTCAGTGATAGACACACTGACAGAAGTCATACTAAGCAAAGACTGGTGAAGTCTTTCTAATGTGATTTTAAATGCCTGATTTTTTGGTAGGAGTTTTCTGCCTCTGCTCTATGAAATGTGATCTTTGTTGTTTCTATACAACATAATTGACTTCTCCAGCACAGAAAACATAACTTTGGTGAAGGTAAGCACAGCCTAGCAAGGGATATTACTGAAACCTGAACAGCACTGAGGAGCTTCCAATACTGACAGTATTTCTGGGGAAGAATAATTGCATGGAAAGGGCTGATGGGAGCTGGGAAGCTCCTTACCCTTCCTGCCCCACTCTGTCACTGCCTGGAACATCAATCACAGATCTGTGCCAAGGCAGGTGTGAAATGGGATGTAAATCCCCGGAGTGGAAGCATCACTGTGAACACAATACAAGGTGGAAGTGCCAGTGCAGGGCTGTTCAAAGCACACCTGCAGGTGGCTGAGAACCCACAGCCACCAAATGTTCCTGCACATTACAAAACCAAGGCTCTGCTTCGATTTTGCACCACAAGCAACTGAGAGCACAGCTACTTATCTCTGCACCATCAAGCATTTTGAGTTAATAGCATAAAATCTTCTACTGGGCACCTGATCTGATGCCACACTGACTGTTCACTGGAGATGAAAGCTCTGTCTATGAGATTACTGATTTCTTCAGTGCAGGTCAATATATCATAGCCAGCCAGTACATTTCTTTCTCATCTGCTAGACACATGAGCTTTCTGGAATTCAGAGCAGTCCTTGCCCAGGTGCTGCTGAATGCTTGGAGGAAAGCAAGTCTGAAGAGTCATAAACAACCATCATATAGCAGAAAAAGGTACCCTGTCTGGTACCTCAGCTACAGTGGCTCTGAAATATCAGCTGCAGCACTTTTTGCTTAGAAAGTGGTGAAGCAGCAGAGCAGGTTCAGTGTAGAAAGAGCCAGGGGAAAAATATTCAGGAGGTTTGTGTACTTATGGCTGCCCTGCTTGTGTGTGGGGGGATGGATGATTGTGTGCCTGAGCCCCTGCTTCCCTGCAGCAGCACCCACCTTCTCCAGACTTGAGCAGTGACAGTCCCTGACACTTGTGCTGACACCCATTAGATCATCTAATTAGGATTATTTCAGCAATTTGTTTGACTCAGACTGAAGAGAGTCAGGAATTTTGGTGTCTCACAGACCCCACTGGATTAAGAACAGCAAACTGGTGTCAGGCAAAAACCCCTTTGGCTGCACATAATCACAGCACTACAGGACTCACTTTGCACCAAGTCACAGAAGTGCTCTATTTGCAGGACAAAAAACCATTACTTCCACATACTGATTCCCTGAAAAAAAAGTTACCTCCTAGTACTGCTTTATTTTCTTTGAAAATAATTACATGTATTTTTCTTCATTACAAAAAGCTAAATCTTTGTATCCTCCCAGCTTCAGATAAACTCTCCCATGCAGCAACAGATAAAGGATGTTCAGAAATTAAAATATGCGACTTGTATAAATACATAATGAAACAATTGGCAAAACATTACAAAAACTAATATCCCTACTGATATAATACAGAATTTGAAGTCCCCTTTAATAAAACTAAACATTTGGTTTCTTCAGAAGAAAAAGATTCTAAAAGGCTTAACAGCATTAAGAGAAGAGAATAAACTATTGCTAACTTAATTTAGTTTATTAAAAAAAGTTAATCCTGCAAGAGTAATTTATACTTTTCTGACTTAAAGGTGCTACTGTGATTCACTTTCATACTCAACTCCATTTCAGTGTAATGGAGTTTAGATGTGCCTGTGAGACTGTTGATTTATCAAGCTGTAAGTTGCACGTTCTACATTTTTAGACCAGTCGCTTAAAATCTTTGCAGTGGTACCTTGTTCTGGGAATGAGCCCTTTTTTTTTTCTCTTTTTTGAAAGGCAGAAGAAACCATATGGCAAAACTACATACCAGCCTCCCATAACTGTTCCAAAAAGCACAGGGACTTCTCTTGTGATCTTTTTAGTTTTTTACTAATTGTAAAAGAGTTGTAAAATCCCCTTTTCCAGTGCTGTTGCTGAAAGCATTGCTAGCTTTTCCAAGAATACTTCAGCTAAGCAGTGATTTTTGGCTTGAATTTTTTGGCTTACAAAGACCCACCACCTACCAAATGTCAATTTCTCAGCTTTTCACTAAAAAATCAAAACCAATGGCTATGGACTTTGAAATATGACAAAGCATGAAGCATCATTACAAGATGGATATTCAAACCTGGTGTGGCAACAGCCTTCAAAGAGTGGAAAATATTTTTTTGTTCTGTTGGCTTCACTGCTGCTCCTCACTTTCAGATCAGCTGGAATAAACATCCAGCTTTTCCACAGCATGCACTGAAATTGCAAATTAAATTGCTTCCTATTTGATTCATCTTAAGCTACCCACATACACCCAGAAACTCACTGCATTTAAACACAAATTTCTCAAGACATCCACAATAGCTTTTAAGAGACCCAGAAAGATATTTCACAGATATGATATTACTTTTGAGAAATGAAATAAATATACTCGGTAGAATAATTTGAGACTCAACACAAATCCCACTGACACTGCAGGCATGGCACACCGGGATGCAATGTTGCTTTTCTGAACTCTGCACGGCCATCCCAAAGGTCCTCATTTGCTAACTTATCCCATTCCACAGGGAAAATGCACTTGGCAAAACATCTACCTCTTACCTCACAATTTCAATTCTTCTCTTGCTCTTATCTTACAGAAAGTGTCCTACAACTTAGACCCCTCAGCAACACTTCCACAGCAAGGCTGAGACAGAGGAAAGGAGTGAAGCTTGCCACAGCCTAAGAACCACAAATCCTGGCTTTTGATTTATTTTCACACTGCTGCAGCAGAAGCCAGAGAAAGGGAAAAAGCTTTGAAAAAAGATTTTGGTATGGAATATTTCAAAACACAATTGAGACATATTCTACACAAAAATTAAAAATAAAGCAAAGAGAAAAAATGCTGACTTTGAGAAGCATAATCCTCTCTCCCAAAAGAGACATTACTGTGTTACATCTGAAAAATATATAAGTAGGCAGTTTCTTGAACACATTGGTATTATTAAAGCCTTTCCCCCACCCCTAAAAAGGGGGAAAACTAGTGCAGTTTCAGGAAGTAACATGTTGGGGTTTCTTCTAATTTGCACAATGACTCCAGAACTACCCCCTACAACTTATTTCTGTCACATAAATAGGGAGATGTGATCTGCCTAGCAGTCTATGTCTAGCCAAGACTAGGATGAGGAAATCAAGTTCATTTCACAAATTGCTGGTATCAATGACCAATGAAATATTTTTTTATTCCTCTTCAGTATTTAGTCTACAGTGAAGAAACTGAGATAACCACTGGCCAATCAAGAAGGGTTCGAAAACCTCACATTCTTCATGCTTAATATTTCATCTGATCAATTGAATCAGTTGCAAAGTTACAACATTTCTTCCTCCCTGACAAGAGAGGGAACAAATTCCTAGCTCTCCTAGAGGCCATATAAAAATTTAATATGATTGCTTCCTGAGCACCCACCTGCTTCAGTACAAACAGTAAAACTGTGAACAGGAAAAAAACAAGCTGTAGTGCTGCTCCTGTTTTGATTTAAGTGTGACACTTATGAAAATGATAACGAGAAAATCAGTTATGACATGGCCTCTGTCTGCAGTTTTTTGTTTCACCTTCTGAACAGATGTACCACTTAGGCTTTTACATATTAAGCACAGACCAAAAATCTTCAAACCTATCACTGGAAAAAGGATTTTTTCTTCAATTATAATTCCATATGTTTCCACTTCTAATAGCCCATGCAGCTGTATGTTAAACAAAAAGCTGTGAAACCCTTGACTAGCTCCAACTAAGATGCTTCATTTTGCATGTCCTAATTATCTGCCTGTAAATCTTCAACTTTCAGATTTCACTGAATTAAGCTATTGAAAGTTAGACAAGACAGAGAACTCTCTCTCTGCACTCCAGTTCTACCCCAGAACTCTTGCTGAAGTCTTGCTTCCAGAAGGATTTCTGAATTACTGTCCACACTGAGAACTTTTTCCTTCAATGAAGGAAAAGCTGAGATTAACCTTAAATTTTACTACTTCTCTAAGACAGTTATTGAGACAATCTACATAATAATTTTGTAGGACGTCAATCTACTTTAAATATTTCAAGAGAATTAAAACTCTTGTACCTTCCCACGTTAGAGATACTTTTATTCTTTGGATTCAGAGAATGCCTAAAGCCTTTAACCCAGAAAGTCTTAAATTAAGATAGAAAGCACTACTGCCCTTGATAAACAACACTTTAAAGAGTTTGTTGGGGCTTTAATTCTTTTCTAAAGGAAGAAAGATTAACACAGTAATTTAGTTGGTTCATGAACATGAGAAGAACATCCAAACCCAGGAAAAAACAGACGGAGAAAAGTTAATCTTCTACACACTTACGCTTTAGGCCACGACTAAGCTGTAGATACAAAACTCCCAGGAAAAGGAAGAGACCTTCAGTCAGGGAGAGCCATTTCAGCTAACATTCCCAGCACAAAGTCTCCATCTTCCCTTCTATCAGCCCTCACTGGGCTGTGGGACTCTCCTTTATAGCCCTCATCATTCACATTCTCATCTTTTGCACCTGGTTTCCCTCCTCCCTGCAAACCAGCAGCAGTGACTTGCCCACAGGTGCATGTATTTCTTGTTTGGGCTTTGCCTGTTTTCTAAGGAAGCATCACCTTGGGGAGTCAATTCCCAAGTGAGTCTATATCTGGCTCACCTGTGTTAAGCACCTTTTCTTTTTTTTTTTCTTTTTGGTGGGTAGGACAAGCAGTAAACAATATTTTAAATCCAATTTTTACTGGATTTTGTGTGTTTCGTATTTAACTTGTTACAATTTCTTGCAGAAGGCACTTTTCTTTCCCCTCACTCCCAAAATGCATCTCCCATTTCCCACACAGATAAGTGCTCTTCTGCTCCACTGTTCTTGGCACGCTTGCTGAAAACTTTGGAATGAAAAATAGATGAATATGAGAGAGCATATCACTCTGCTTCTGACACACTTCAGCAGTTTTCCCCCAGAAGCCCTTGTGTGCTGGCCCCAGGCTAAGGCCACACACCACGCACCAGGCAAAAGCCACCCCAATTCCCCTTTCCTGGAACAGCAGTATCTTTACACACCGAAAATTTCATTTTGTTTTACAGGCCCCTCCCCTGCACCAGGCTCCAGAGAAGATAAGTTTTATCAGTCCAACGTCAGCAAAGTGATAAATAAGGGCACAGCCTGTTCCAGCACGAGGCAGATGCAGAGGCTTGCTTTGCAGTGCAGCCAAGTGCTTCAGCAGCTGATGATTGAAAGAGGAAGCTTAATGGAGTGAATGTGAACAAAGAATTAGAATAAATGCCACCTTTTGAAATAGAAAGCAAGCAGCTAAATGGCTTGGGTGAGACAGGAAAGCAGATGCAGAGCAGAGAAGCAGTTCTGCAAAGCCAGCCTGGGTTCCAGATTCCAGCTGAGTCATCTTTGTCACCCAGAACGATGATGGCCTCTGTCTGGGTGGCCTCCAGTGTGTCAGCAGGTGATGGGGAAGAAAACACATGCTCCTCTTGCTAGAGCTGACTGACAGCAGGAAATGGTTGTTTTCTGCTCTCCTGCAGAAATCTTCTCATCAAGCATTTCCCTTTAGAACATGTCACCCCAATTACCTGTAGACATATACTGATCTTCAGACTGATGGATCTTCAGGCTCTAGCAGGATAAGCATAATCACCTATGAAAGATGATCCCAGATAAAGGAGAAGGGAGGGATTTTGTCCTTCTGCAAATAAAGCAGCTACGAAGTCTGGGAAGAGATTTGGCACTGGTGCAGCTGAGTTGAATCGTGATGTACCACAGTAACACAAATTACTTCAAGTGCTACAAATATTATGGCATTTCAATAGAACTGATGCATGTGGCTCTGCATGTCCTCCTGCAGGTGTCCTTACCTGATGGGACTGTTCCCTGAATCCACACAGCCAGAAAGGACCACTGGGAAAAGAAAGAGCTGAACAGACTGACCCCCGAAGCACCCTGATCTGAAACAAGGACTGGGTTTGCCCTGAATGTGGGATTAGCAGCAGGCTACATGCACAGGGCACAGGGGTGGGTGAATCCTTGCTGTCTGCCAGAGGAGGCTGTAACTTGGCAGGAGAAATGAAAGACCACACTTGTCCAAGGGAAAATCCAGGGGAAACCAGGCTACTGGTGAAGGGGTGGGTGAGAAGTCTGACCTGCTCATCTCAGTGAGCCTCAGGGATAAATGCCAGCATTGGGAGGTGATGTTGAATTTCTGCAAGAGCCTGGAGCAGAGGCTGTGGTGCAACTGGAGAAGGTGAATCTCTGAACCCCAACCACACACCAAGGATGAGGCACACAGGCCCTGGCTGTGTCTGGCCATGATAGAGCTGGGACTAACAGGACATAACAAGTAAAGTGTCTCTCTGTCATTTTTCTCCCAGTGGTCGCCTTGTAGAGTGCATTTGATGATTATGAATAACCATAAGCCAAGAAGTGAACAGACCTTTGTGCAGCTTGAAAGCTGTCCATGAAAATAATGGGCCAAATTTTAGTATAGATGAATGCTCAAGTAGACTTCTTCATACTTTGCTAGCATAAAATATTTGGCTGCTGTCTCTGGCAGTAAGAGTAGGGGCAGTGCCAGCTGCCATTCGGATAAGGCAGAGAATAATGGATTTCGCCATCAAACAGCCCTCACTGAAAGCTGTCCAAAGATGCCTGGATAGACAACATTCATGAGACAAAAATGAGGAATTTCTTTTTTAGAAGGGTGAGTTGGAAAGCACATCATTCCTGCACAGCTGAAGGAAAAGAGATACTACTCCGGCCTGACTTCTCTTCCCTGCCTTTGAACACAGCAGCAGGGCTGCTGCCTTGTCTTGGCTGTGTTGACAAGTGGTAATTATAAATATCTGTCAGACCTTTGGTGTTAATGTTTGCAGGTAGCCATCTGACCGCATTTTGGAAACAACAGAGCATCTTCTGCACTTACCATGTTTTTAAATGGATTAAAAAATTTCCTTGTGAAATCAAATACAAGTCAAGAGACTGAAGTCCAGTCCTTATTAATTATAACACCACTTAACTTGACACAAAGGAGAAATTGCATTCAAATCACTTCCAAATTGTTTGCAGCATGTATGAATCTAACCGAAACTAGCGAGATACCTTTGCGTATTTGAGGAGGGAATTACTGTCTACATACCAATGCCCAGCACAGGCAACACACAGACATTCTTTTTAATGGCCAGGTTTATGCAGCTAATTCCTCACATTCAGCACCGAGTGTACAATAATCCTTTTGACAAATGAGTCAAGAGGCAGGGTGCTGCTGAGCATAATATGCCTTATTGCCTTGCACACATCTAGGACATCGAGATGAGTGAGGATTAATAGTCACAATTAGGAACATAAGAGCAGACTGTGGATTGTAAAAATAATTAGCAGGTTCTGAAAAGAATTTCCAGCTCCACAAAAATGTTTTAGTGCGGAATACATTTGAAACGGAAACAATAAAAGAGACTCAGCGATGCTCTTCCCATAATGATACTTTTGGGATTGTCAGGACAGGATTTGAAAGCTTGCTGGCTCCTTAACACAAATGGCTCAATGCTCACAGACAGCCAGACATTGTGGCCCATTCTGGGGGTGGCAGGCAGCCACTTGGCTTCCCAGGGCAGTCTTGCTCACATGGTACCTGTGCTCTTGCTCTAAGGGTTGTAGCACTTCACAGTCCCCCAGGGTTTATGCTCCCCAAGCCCTCTGCTCATAGAAGAAAATGCTGCATTATGTGAGCAGCTGACCCACAGCAAGGATGGGGCAGGGTTCTCCATGCAGCACCTGGGCAGGTGTGGAAGGAGCTGCCCTCTGCTCTGGGACCAGGGCTGCCCCTCGTCTTAGGGAGAGAGTGACTGGACAAATCTGTGCTTTGCCAAGTGTTTCCAGAACCCCAGTTTGGTCTGGCTTTGAACTTTGCTAATAAGGGAAAATGTGGACACTCATCAGGAAGCTTCAGTAATCCTGAAACTGAATTATAAGTTCATATTTTTAAAATACAGTAAGTGCTATATTATCTTTGTTTGATTTTTGGTATTAGAGGAACGTGGGATTTCTTCTTAAAATGACAACTGGGATGCCCCCATCTGTGAGGAGTGCTGGGTTTCAGCAGAGACCCCACGGATTCAGAAGCCTTCAGTAAGGAGCAGAGGCTGCTGAAAGGAGCAGTATGGAAGCAGCCAAATTTAGGGGCCATGCTGAAGCTTCCTGGCAAGAAGCAATGCTGGCTGAAGGCTGAGCTGCAGGGTACCAGGGCTGCACTGCTCAGTGCTGGGGCACCTCCAGAGCACAGCCCTGAGCTTCTGCCCTTTGCAGATCAGCCACGCTGCAGCTGCTTCCCAGGTGGGCTGTCTCTGGGATTTAAATAGCTAAAATGCCATTAATAAGATCATGGATCATTCTTGCTCAGCAGTATTTGCCTTTTTTTTCTGTTTGAATAGGTGACTGTTGACTATAATTCCTTAAGAAACGGCAGTCCATAATTTATCTTTCCAGAAAACTTTCCTCTCATGGCTATCCTTTCACACTTTCCAGAACACAGGAATGGTGAAAATACTCTGAGAAAGAGTTCAGAAATTCCAGAGTGTCTCTCAGAGGACAGACTTTAGCAGTAAAATGAGGGCTCACTGCCAGTAATTTCTCTCAGGTGTACCGTGCTTCTGGCAGGAGACAACATCCCTCCAGCCACGGACTGGGCAGGGATGTCTTTGCAAACTTTGCAAGTCTCTAACTTGGCAATGAATAAAAAATTCTGGCAGGAGAGGAGCATATAATGATCAAGTGTAATGAAATGGTGACAATACATCTCACCAATCAATAGGAACACTCTCTTTGTAAGAACGTATTCCTTATTTATAGATCAGCTAGTGCTGCAGAGGGGAGTCAACAACTTCCAGTCTGATTTAGAAGAAAGACTAACTGATGATGTGAAATTACCTGGAATACTTAATCACAGAGATCAAAAAGGCTGGTTTGGGTTTGGTTTTTGTGTGTGTGCGCATGTGTGTAAGTTCAGCTTTAAAAATCATGTTATTCCAATATAATTCCCATTGTTGCTGTCAGTGTGGAGTGTCTAAGTGCCTAATATATCTAACACAGATGTGCCAAAGGGCTACAATTAAATCACTCTGCAGTCATCTTCTGGTACCAATCAACTTTTTCTCCTCCTAATGAACAGACACATGCTGTTTTATACAGTCTGATTGACTGGTTGATATGAAAACATAAAGTGGCAGAAGCTGGTGAAAAGTATTCATTATTCTCTGTGTTTGGAGCTGCAATAGAGTGAGTAATTGTTTCTGATTGTGGCAGGCACTCTTGTGCTGACTGATGAGTGCTACAGCACTGGCACTGAGGTTGTGTTAGACAGGATGGAAACTCATTTGTGAGACCTTCATGGAACTTAAAGCATCCTCAATGTTTTATTTTAAATGGTGAACATGGCTTTGAATTGGTAATTTTCTACTGCTTGGTCCACAGAAGTCATATTCACACCTTTAGCAGATTTCTAAGGTGCCCCAATCCAGTATTATAGCTCAGGAAACTGAGACAGAGAGAGGACAAGTAGGTTTCTCAGCACCTTTAGGCAGCCAAGTCAGTGACCCACACACCACAGGAAGTGTCTGTCACACTCACACTTGGTATTCAGGAGACTCTGCTTGTTCATGTCAATGCAAGAAGAATTTTTTCCTCAGGGCTCAAATATGTTGCATTAAAAATGAAGGTTGGTGACAGGACCAGATGAGGAAGGAGCCTCTCATCTGATGAAACACACCTCCTCAATATCTAGGTGCCCTGTAGGGACAGTGAATGACCACGATTCTCTACTACTGCTCTGAATCTCTGTGGCTCCCTGGGGTGGGGCAAACCTGTCCCGTTTATTCATTGCTCTTAAACAACACTGTGCATTGGCAGCCAGCTGGGCTTGCCTGAGGAAAAGGATGTCTGTAGGCAGCTGAAGCAGTACCCAACATCCAAATTCTTCACACAGGGTAAAAAGCAGAAGGAGAAAACATTGCTGCTGAAGCAAGAAGGGCTGTTGACATAGGAGGGTGATACGTGTTCTGGAGGGAAGAAGATTAACTAAACTATGGTCCTCAAATGCAAAAGGACATTAAAACCAAAATCACTCTTTGGAAATACCAGGCAATTGCAGTTACTTTTAAAGTTAACACGGTAAAGAGCAAATGCAGTGAGAAATGAGTGGGCTCTAATTTGGGCTAGATATGAAAGCAGTCATTTCCTGGTGAAGGTGGGAACATGTGCCCACACTCAGCACTCCCGTGTGAGGGCAGCACATCCCCACAGACACTGCTTTTTGGATCTAGGCAAAAGATGAAACAAAACCAACAACAAAAGCAAACCACACCTTTTCACCCTGAAAGAGGATGAGAGAAAACATTGGAATTGAATCTCAGCGTTGGTTGAGCATCTACATTTTGGTTGCAAGTACTCAACCTGCTTTTCCTGAATAGTAGTAAACTTTCCTGGAGCAAAACACTCAGAACAAGTGGTGGAATCAAATTAGAAACCTGTGCCTTTTGTGGAGGAATTATAAAAATGAAATAAAAAAATTTCTACTCATAATATTCATTTGACAACCAGTGGTTCCCATAGAGGCTGTTTTAATAGCATGTTGCAATGATACAATTACATGAAATTCCTCAGTAGATAATCACAGTTTCAAATTAGTTTAAAATACTGCTGTGCTCTTTGAAGGGCTTTGCAAGTTGAACTGCAATTTTTCTGCTTTGCTTTTTTTTCATCTATCTTTGTTTGTTGGTGGGGACTGCCAAAGTTTGTGTAGATATTTAAGCCCAAGACAGCATCTTAGCTTAGCCATCTGTGAAAACAAAACCGAGTAAAAATATAGCTTTGAATAAATGAAGCACTGAGGGAATTTCATACTCGATATAAATAATTGCAGATATAGCTTGTTGCTATGCAGTTAAGAAAAACATTTCTCTTCTTCTTGGTGAGGACTCATTGCTTTAAAAGGTTCCACTTTCAAACACGAAGACAAAGAAACATTAATATTTTTCCATCTTCCGTTTAAAGTGTACATGCAAGATCGATGCCTTCCTGTCTGGTTTGATAAAAAAGAACACAAAGGATCTGGAGAGAGGCAGAAGAGAAGAAGCAGAAGCTCCTAGAAACTGATTCTCATTGACACCAACACTTCCCATGGCCTCAGACAAAGGCCAGAGGCTTCCAACTTGGGGCCCAGTCCAGTGGGGCTTAAAATTTGGGTGCCCTGTGGGAGGTCCAAGCATGAGAAACAGAGGTTTCTGATTTTTGGGCTTGTAGAGGAGAGCTGTGAGGCATAAGCTTTGTGAAAGGGGCACTCACCTCCCAGGTGCAGCAAGAAAAGTCACTTTATAATTAGCACATGGGAAAAACCCTGAGGACACAGAAAGGAAGGGAAAGCAAAGGCTTTTTCATATCAGCTCTTGGAAAGTGACACATTTTGTTGCAGGGCAATATTTGTAAGGAAGGGTTGGTTTAGGAACCTGTCCTTGAACAATTCATCACAACTATGTGTTCAACCATGATCCTGAGCCATAAGCCTCAGCTCCAAACCTCAGCAAAGCACAGCCTTCCTAGACACAATACACAGGAATTACAAGCTTGACTGTTTTGCAGGAAAAGGTGCCTTGTGCTGGCCACCCTGAAAGCACAAAACCAGAGGCACTCTGCTGCTTTTGAAGCTTTACAGGGCAAAGGTTCACATGCCCTGGCTGCCACACAGAGCCCCTGCCTGTGCCCAAACCCCCATCCCCGTGGGGCTGGGAGCACACAGCTCTGCTGGGGGCTGCCTGATGCTACTGCAGATACCCCAAACAGGGGAAAGGCTTAAAGAACACAGCACAGCTCCTTCCCCACATGCTGTCTTCATTTCAAGCCTGAGAAGGAAGGCTGTGAGGATCAGAGCACCTGCGTAATAAGGCATAAAACCAACACCTATTCTGCTTCCCTCCATTCTGTGTTTCCATTTCAAGTCCTGAAGGGTCTTTTCTGATCATTGCTTTAGACCTGCTTTGTGACAGTGAACAGGGTATTGCTCTCAGTGAGGCCACAGCTCCCTGCACGAATGCTTGCAGGGCATATATCTGAGTACATTCTGCATATTCACAGGGGGAAGAGCAAAACCAACAGCTTTTCTCAGCCCCTGAAAGGCTCAACATTTTTTGCTTCCTTGTTTGTCTCGTTTCCCTGAGAAAAAAAAGTTGACTTTCTTGGCTGAAAGCTGTCATCTTCAATGAAAAGCTGATTATACCACGGAAGTAAATAATAAAAGCATGATTCTGTCTGCTTGTCTGGGCTAAATTCTTGAAAAAAACCCTCAGTTGGCACTCAATAATTTCCTCATGAAAAGCAATGTTTTCTTAAGGAAATTGTGACAATTTGCTGTGGACCAAATTAACGAAGATATAATCTGTCTTCCCATTGAAGACGTCGAATTTGCATGCAAATAATTGTGGTGTGAGAGCTGGTGGTGTCACACAGCTTTAATGATGGTTTGCAGTAAAAATACCAGGAGAACAAACACGGGCTCTGCAGCTTCTGCAGGTTGCCAGTGCATTATTATTGCTCCTGACCTTCTAATTGCCTCTCTATTTTCTGCTCCTGGCTGCACGGTGAATAACACGAGTGCTCTTTCAACTCCTACGTGTTCCCCGGGTGCTCCCCCCTCTCTCCTCTCTATCTCAGAAAGAAGTAAACTACCAATTTAATGACTAACTAGCTTGTACTCTCGGAAGAGTTTCCCGAGCTTTTGTAGAAAACCTTGAGCTTTGAACATTTTTCAAATAGGAATCACTATATTTGCCTCTCTTTCTCTTAACTCTCCGTACATACCAGTGAGGAGCATTTTAGTTAGAGCCCTGTCAATGCCATGGTACAGCTCCCCTGCCTCCTTCCTGCTGCTAGCGAGGAAAAATGCTGCTCCTGTGCAGTTAGAGCAGTAAAGAGCTGCTGGAGCTGCAGAAATGCTGAAGACCAGGGCGGGGGGCAGGGTGCGGGTCACGCCTGGCACCCGGGGATGCTGCGGGTGGGATGCGGTGGGATGCTGCACCGCTCCCGGGGTGACAAGCACCGCGTCACCTCTCTCTGAAGGGGGCTCTTGGGACTGCGGGAGGCTCTTCCAAAAAATTGCCGTCGTGTGAGTAAGTCTCGGAAGGAGCGGGAGGGCGGGAGCGGCGGAGGCGGCCCCGGTGGCCCGGGCCGGTGCAGTGCTGGCCCGCAGCCGTGAGATGTCACTGCGGCCCCACGCAAAAGCGGCGCTGGGCTAATTTGTCAGACGGAGCAGAAAGGCTGGGATGTGGCACTTCCCTCCCAGAAGCGCTTGGCTGTCGCCCTGGTCCCTTTGCTTCAGTTCGGCCCCAGCAGCGCTGCCGCCGCGCTGTCCCTGTCACAGCCGGTGTCACCGGGCAGGGTGAGCAGCGCCTGATGCCGCCGAGGGTGCATTTCTGCAGACAGAAATGCAAGGCATTGCTGCAGCTCCTAAACTGCGGCTGCTTCATTCCACCTTCTTCTGAAAAGCGACCACCAAGCTCCAGACATTTCTCTGAGAGGCTCGACTGAAAATGGCATCGTCGTTCCCCTTAGATTGAAAGCCTGACCTGGCATTTTTAGAAGCGGTAACGAGGGATTTTAAGCAGTGGTCAAACGTACCTGTCGTGCCCTGCTTGCTCTAGTGTAGTTTTTAGTCTTATCTGCAACCTTCTGATTCAGCAACTAGATTTAGTTGGAAGGGCAGGATCCTCAGTACTATTTTTGACCTACCTAGAGCTAGGCTGGATGTTGCTCAGCTCTTCAGTGTTCAAAATAAATGTAAATGTATGCTAGCAGGGAGAAGACTTCATTTTCTGGCAAGTTAAATAACTGCTTTCCAGACCTATCCCATGTGCTATCTTGAATGAAAAGTTCCATCCCAAGTAACTCAGGGACAGTTGTGCTTCATCAGCACTCAGAAATTCCTCCCTCGTCAAACTTTCAGGCAATTGCATGCTTTTCACCCTAGGTGGAAAGTAAATGAGGTTTATCCCTGCAGCAAATCCTTCTGAAGACTGGCACCGTCTGCATTACACGAGGACTGCAGAGATACAGATAAGGAAAAGCAAGCCTAGGGAGCCTTACCAAGGCATATAAATATGCCTTGTATTAATAGCTGTTTATTAAAACAGGTTTTAAAACACATTTTCAAAGTTCAGATAGTGACCACCTTAGCCACAAATGTCCTAGGAATATACTTAGATCAAAGTTTTATGACCTCTATTTATTACGGCAGATAGCACTACCTGAAAATACCCACTTTTAAAATCTTATTACTGTCAAATTCCTTATTTAGACCAGTGACTTGACATTCTTGCATGAGTGAACATTAAAGTTTTTGCCTTTTTAACCTCGTAATCCTGGTGCATAAATCTTTTATAACCGATTCTATTCTGTGTGTCTTTTTGGTGTTATTGGATTCTTATCTTTCATTCCAGTCTAGGTTTCTGATTTAATATATTAAAAACTTCAGCTCAGCTTTGCTTTCTTTATTAAGATACAAAAGAGGTAGAAGCTTATAGAATGCTGAATGAAAAGCCCAATTCTTTTTTCTAAAGGAAAATTAAAAAGTTTTAGTTTAAAAAGAAGGTTGTATCACCCTCTCTTGTGGCACCCCCTTATGACTGTCACACAAATACAGAGAATTACTTCTGATTTTGAGCAAGTACATTTGCTCTCCCTTAGCTGCTTCTGCTCAGATAGTGGGGTCAAGCCCTGCAGCCCTAATTCTGCTGGGAGGTCTCAGCACACTCTTCCTTCTCCAGAGTGCTGCTGGAAAATCTCTCCCTGGGGACGTGTTGACAAGGATTAGAGTATGGAAGGACATGCACCTAAAGTTCTCCTTTACTATCCTGTCTTGCCTTCTTCTCCTAGAACTTACACTACAGCTGGGAGAAAAAGCAAAATCAGAGCTCGTTCCACCAGCAGAAAAAAGACAAAAATTAAACCAAACCCTAAATATTCATATGACTAGCAAAACCAGGTAAGTCTGATTTGTGTCTCAGGAGTGGTCTGTTTTAAAGGTTTTCTTATGACAAAGAAGGGCTGACAGCTGAAAGGCTTAAAAGTGATGAGAGAACTGATGGTACCACTTTGGCTATAGGGTGCTTGTATTTGGAAAATCCTGGCTATACCCACAACAGTAGTGTGTCAGACTAACTTAGCTTACAAAAGGCAGGTCTCATCCTTCACATGGGTACATCCAAGATGCCTAAGGGATGGATGAACTTGCAATGATGGCAGGATCACACTTCAAATTAAAAATTTATCTGTACAGAATTAGATGCTTAAGCCACTACTGGACATAGAAAGAGGGGTGGTTAAAATACATCTTTTCTGAAAAGATGAAAGTATAGAATAAAGATATTTTTATCCACACTTAAATTAAATTGACCTGCTTTAAATAAAAAAAATCTTGTTCATGCCTGGAGTACACCTGCAATCACATAAATTTGAACATGAATAAGTTTTCCTTCCCTTTAAACAAGGAAGCTGTTTAAAATTTTATATATATATGCACAAAGCATAACCCAGACACAAACAGTAATAGAGCAGTACTCAGTATTAGTGCCTTAGACCCAGACTTTACTGATTTAGCTGAAAGTGATCTGTACTCAGGCTAAAGGGAATGAGTGGGCAAATGGGGTTTGTTTGCAGGAAGAGCTGAAAGCCCTGAGCAAGGAGGTTGCCAGCCCAGGGTGTCAGGAGGGAAATATTCACATGGCATTGCCATGCTAACTGCTGGGACACAGCCAGGTCCACAGCTAACTGCTGGGACCCAAAGCTTGTCTCATGCACCTTCCCAAGGTCACCTGTAAGAATCTCTGGAAATCAATCCGAAAAATCTCCACCTGAGCTTTTTAGGTTACCCTACTTATTTTCTGATTTGTGATTCATCCCTGTAAAAAACAAACCTAGAGCACATCTGTGTGACTCCTATCTCTGCACAGCTGCAGCGAACCCAGATCGTTTGTATGGGCTATGAGAGACACCTGCATCCTAGGATGCAGCTTCCCCAAATGAAACCCAACTGTGATCTGATCCAAAAAGTGGAATTTTACCAGCTTGGTTGTGCTTCACACCCAGGGTGGTAAAATCCTGACAGATCTCACCATCATTCCATGTGGTGCTGCTATAATTAATCCCCGGTTCAGGTGCCAGTTACTGCAGATTCTCTTCTGCAGATAAAAGAGGACTTCCTCCCCACCCTCACCCCTCTTTTAATTTTGTGCAAGTTCCCTGACCTGGAAACCTGACATTTTCTGGTTCACACTTATGCACATTTCAGCTCTCCCCCTTGAGTCCTCTCTGGAATCTGTACTGACAGGAAAATGGCACAGACAGTAGAATCTGCACCCTCCTAGAAGAAATGCAAACAACACAGCCTTGTCAGGATGGTCAGCCTCAGTTATTCCCCCTTTACTACCTCAACTAATTTATTCCAGCATCCACTTCAAACACTTGCTTTCCTATACAACATTTTCTACAGGCTACCCAGCTCCACAACTGCTCAGGTCAGCAAACTGAGAGACTCCCCCCTACTTTAGCAGGGGAGACATACTGGGTGTCTTAAAAAACCCCCAGACTCCAGCATAAGTTTTCCCTCGCTTCTTGAAAGAAAGGGAGAAAAAACAGGAAGTAGGTTCTCTCCAAGCTGACAAGCCTGCCTTCGTTCAGAGCACTGCAGAAACTGCCAGAGAGCACTGGATTTGTAGGAGAATAATTCTGACATATGGCTGCCAAGGTCAGTCAGCCTTGTGCACTGGGCTGGCAAGCAAAACTTACTTACATAAGTAATGGCCGTCGGCAGTCAACTCCAAATTTGGCACAAACTTCTCCCCCTTCACCCCAGTGTAAAAGGCAAAAACATATTAAACTTGTTCTGCCTTAAGCTGTTTTTCCCTCACTTGCTTATTTTTTTCCATCTCTTCCAGGCTGATATGCTCACAACTACACTGCTACAAGCATAAAATTCAGCTTTCAGCAAGAGCCTGATGGTTTTCCCAGTTTCTCTGCAGGCTGTTGGGATGTTATCTCATTAATGGTGTAGAGATGCCAATAGGAAAGGTCATGAAAATAAGTTGGGCCATCACAACTGAATGCTCTGATTTCATCATGCATTCCTTGTGTCCATCTCATGCCAAAACCTGAGGGATATTTCATGCTCTTACCAGCACCAGCTGCTGCTTGCAGTGGGATGACCACAGGGTGAGATGGATCACTCCGTTGTCACCTGGGCTAAGCGCAGGGACACAGGACACACACCCCTCCCTTGCTAGGCAGCAGCACACACGGGGCTCTTGCAGGAAGCCCTGCACTGCCCCCAGGGCAGCTGGGGAAGGGCTGAGCACCTGGGCTGGGCTGGGCTGAAGTGGGGCTCTAGCCCAGGGTGGGTCTGGGCAGGTCCCACCTGGGCCCACTCTGGGCCATTGGTACCAACAACTATTTTCAAACTACAAACTCTCTCTCCCCAGAGATGGCAAGTTGCAAATGAGATAGCAGAGATAGTGAAAAAGTGGTTAACAGGAGCTTTAGGAGAAGAATAGAAGAATGTGGAAATAAGCCCCTGCCATTTCTTACATTATCTGAGAGCTGTTCAGCCATGAATTGTCTGTAATAATTAGCATGAGAATATCTCCTTGATGACATTCATACTGCATAAAAGGGTCTGCATTTCCTCCATCAAAGTGCATATTTATGAACTGAATCTCCGAAAGACGGAGCCTTTGATAGTATTATTTTAATATTTTTTGCATATGATTAGAAGCTTAAACTTCAAGAAGCCCAAGCCCTAATAATAAAAAAGACTATCAGGTTTCTCCTAGTCACCTCTGTTCCTAGTAAACACAAACACAAATATGGAAGTAACTGTTTAAATATGAAAGTGATAGATTATGCAAGATAGAATGGCACGAATACATTTACTTTTGTTCTTTAATGATCCTGAGAAGAGTGGCTTAAAAAGCTCAGCCTCGAATACCAAAGCCATTACGTGGCATTTGGTGTTCTCAGTTCTCATTCGTTTCTTGACCCTGGTGTGAAACTATTTGAGTCACACTAACGGCTCCTACTTTCTGTGTACACTTATGAATGTGCATGCTACTGCCCCTTCGCTGTTCAATACATCTGATTTTACACACCTGATTACTGCAATTCCTAATAACAGTCTTGATCCAAAGCTGGACTCATCAAGGGTGGGATCATAGGGCTGTGAGGGCATACATGTGCCAGCAGCTTGAGTAGCTGGAGAAGCTTGAGTTTGGCACCTCTCCTCAGGTGTCAGACTTTCTGGAGGCTTGTCAACAGAGCCTGCCCAAAGCTCACACACCTGGAGGTGCCTCTGCTCCATCCTGGTGCTATTTCCAGCCCTTTGTTTCAGCACCTACACCAAAGTAAGTACCTGCAAGTTTAAAGACCTGAAATCTGAAAGGCAATTGGCAGTTACTGAAGTGTTTATAGAGAAAATGTTCCCTTTGGTTACTGTTCTTCCAGCAAAAATGTGCAAGTGTGTGACAGCTGGGGCCGAATGTGGACCCAGGGAAGGACTCTGTGTGTGTGAAGTTGTGTTCAAGAGGTGATGGGCCACCAAACCTACTGCCATGGGATCCTTCCCAACTGGTGTGCAATGCCCATTAGAAAATATTTCCCCTGTGGGCTGTGTTTGCTCCCCCTTTGGTTTGCAAGACCGCAGTGCCCCTGGTGAATACATCGATCTGTGCACGGTGGCACTGGAGCTGCAGAGCTGGGAATGGCAACGTGAAGAAGGTTTGGTTTCTCCCTAGGTTTTAAAGGCTGCCAATGTAAAGTTTGGAAAGTTGAGGAGAAAACCAAAGGAAATATTAGTGAGGTTTTGTCTCTCCTAGAGAGAAAGAACTTTTAGAATGATATTGAAAACAGTGCTGTTGTTACTACATGGCATGGCCTGAAAATCTTCCCACAAAGTTTCCACAAGGAAAAGTTTCAAAGTTGTCAGTATTAGGAAATTACAATTCCTATAGCTAAAGTCTTATTTTATTAAAGAGATAACTATTTTAACTTGTGTAGTTTCAATGCTTATATTAGACAAGTCCTTTGACATTTGGCTTGTATCGCTAAAGTTCCATTTCTAAAATAACATATATTTTATTAGTTAACAATAAATAATCTGTATTTAATTCTTGAATGCACATAGCACTACATTTTAGGCACCAACAAAATAATGAGTAGTGCATTTCTTACTCTTAGGGATGAGAAGAGTCTGGATGAATACTGGCTAAATCTCCATGCTAGAGAAAAGAACTAATATTTGCTAAACAATTAATTATTCAAGGCATCTCAGTTTTTCTGATAATTAAACAGAATATTCTGAATGCAAAAATTCACAAAAAAATCTCTTAATGCTTAAAAAAATTCTGTAAACATTACAACTTTACCTGGCATACTCAAAATAGTAATAATAGTAAATGCTGTTTAGATCGAGCATTGCTTGGAGTAATCTAAAAATGCAGAAATTTAGCACATCTCTGCTTTCTTTCTTTTTTTTTCTCCATTCTAAAACAAAATAAGAAATGAATGGTTGAAATCAGTCAGAGAATGGATAATAAGGAGAAAATGTTGGCCTGTGCACCACAAACACCAACCCTGTAAAATGCTTGCCCTGATCAGAAAATAGCCACATCATCCAGAATGTGCACAAGTGACTGGGTGTTTTCAGAAAAAGTTAATTCCTTACCACCAGAAATTCATCTGGGAACACACACATCAGTTTTGAAGGATGGCTTTTCTTGGATCTGAAACAACGTTTCTGATCAGAAAAAAAGAAAGGATAATTGATGGTTCAGGTGTTTTCAGGGCACCTGGGAATCATCCCCACTCTATTCAAGTCTCCATTTTGCTTCTAAAAGGAAACTTCAATGTCAATCTCCCAGGTGAACATTTTAGCTATTGTCTAATCTGAGATGGGTGAGATCTCACAAAAAGAGCTTCACAGAGTTTTAATTGCATCCTGACTTTGTGCAGGACATCTTTTGGATGCCTCAAAGAGCTGCTGTGACATGAGAAGGTGTTTTTGAAGACTGGCACAGGCCCCTGCTCCAGTCCACTCCTTTCCTCACCCCTCCTCCCTCAGTAATGTGAGCAAGAGCCAGGAGCAAGCTTATAAGGTTATCAGAATAAAAATTCACCCACATGAAAGGAGGAAAATAAATCCTATTACCGTTAGGACTGATTTAAAAATCACAGTTGTTTTACTGATCATTCTTATTCATAATTCAGCTTATAACTATAAAAGATGAAGGGGAATATGCCCTACTTTTCCCTTTGTGATTTGACAGCACCTCCGTTGAGTAGCTTTGCCATGAAAACCAATGGTTGCTCAGTTTCCCCTGCTGTGTTTTTGGGTCTTCCACAACACAAAAGCAGAGAAGAAAATCTGGAGAAGGGGGAGGAGAACACAAACGAAATGCCTCGGGCAATTACAGCCCTTAGGGTGACTTGTGCCAACCCTCTACTTGCTGTTTGCCTAGAAAATGATCAGCTGACAATGTGTTTTTCAATTAAAAGGAAGCATTTACTCTTATCAATGACTGGAGGACAAATCTGTCCTCTAATGGCTGTGACTAAGGGTCCAAAGTCTGCAATCTCTATGGAGCAGGAGCCCTCAGACCACGTAAAAAGGAGACCATTGTCAAGTCAGAGCTGTGAAGGGAGAGAATGAGGGTGAAATCTTTAATCGCTCATGTTGTCACTGGCACCCATTTATACCTGCTAAAGACACAACCTCTGGAGGCAGCCCTGGGAATCACACAGCCAGTGTGATTCCATGTGCTGCACACACCTGTGTGGCCTCTGCCTTCTCTGCAATTGGATGTCATTCCAACCACATCTACAGCCTTCCCACTCTCCAGCCGCTACCAGGCAGGGAATCTGCACAGAGGCAGAGGCCAGGCAGTGGTGCAGAGGCACAGAAATCACCTGCCAAAAAGCCCCTGTTCACTTATTCCTCTGCCCATGCATCAAATAGGAGATGGAAAATCCATTTTTCCTCTCAAAACCTTTCTGGCTTCCTACCCTGTTGATGAATGCATCCCAGTGAGATAAGCCGTGTCTCTATGGGTTGTTTGTTTGCATATCCTCAGCCATTTCCAAAGGAGTTGCTGTTTCCCCTAAGTGGGTCTGCTGTACCTTTTTTTTGTCATTCATGATTCCCTGCAGCTGCTTAGTGCATTTGTGCGTGGGCAGACACAGAAACCTGTGCTTGCCTCCCTGAGTGTGACTGTGCACTATTTCTTAGGGCTTTACATAGATGCAAAGTCACCCAGGAGCCTCTGCTCACACCGGTTTGTTTTGTGCTGTACTTTGGCAGCTATCAATAAACATCCCCAGCTGCACAGACCCCAGAGCAGCAAATATCTCCTGACATGCAGGACAGGCCCTCTCCTCTGCTCAGGTCACCTGTGAGGCTCAGCTTGCTGTCACCCACCTATGATGCTCTTGCCTGCTTGCTCTATTTTGCTGAACTTGTGCTTTGTACTGGTTTCACTCACATTTTTCTTCAATTATGGAATCATTCTACCTGACAACACTGCTCATTCAGTTTCTCCCTCTCTGTAATTTCACGTGAATGCTCTCCATACCAAGTAGGATCTATTTTAAAGGTCTTTTGCTCTGTGCTGTTTTCCATTTGTTTCTCTTGTGTATTCTGGCCAAGGAAAATCAAACAGAGACAGATTCTGCTACTTGCTCTTAGTCAGGCTACAAAAGAGCTTATTCAGGAAAGAGCATTCTGCATGCATAAAACAACTGAAAATCTGTGCTTTTATCAGGAAACAGAATTTGAATACATGGTACTGGGATGTTTCACATATCTTCTGTGGTCTAAGCCAAAAATACAGTAGTGAGCTATTAAAATGCAGTCAGTAGTGCAGGTGTGTGTGTTGTTGTTTTGGGTTTTTTTAAAGCAGTGTCCATTTATCTGTTGATCCACAGCAATTGACTTATACATTTTGACATCTCACAGGCTAAAACCAGTAATTTCATTTTTGGTGAGCAGTTTCCCAGTCAGGCAGTGAGGATTGCTCCCAGAAACTCCTGTGCCAAAGAACAGCTCCAGAGCAGGAATAGTTCATGGCCCCTCTGCAGTCTCAGCAGTGGGATTATTTAGCACACACACTCCAAGACACGTTTTCCAGCTGAGGTACCCACCTGACACTCTGGGCTGGAGATCAGCTCAGATAGATGCAAGGTCCCCCCTTCTCCTGCTAATTCTAAATTGATATGACAGTCTTCTCTGCCCTTCAGCTCTCTGATGGAATTTGGGGTCCCTTATAATAATATGGCATTACCAAAACTGACCCCAGCCCTGAAATATTCCAGACTGTCTCCAGAGTGTATTTCACTGGTATAGAAACGGGCACTCCTTCACCCACACCACAGACATTGGCACCATCTATTCCTGCCAGTCTGATCCCATCCTGGCAGGGACATGTCTGCAGGAGCTCCTTCCTCCCATGGAGGGGGCTACTCTGTGCAGGGCACCATTTATCCCCCTCAGTTTGGAGCTTGCTGCTCCTCCCTGCCCTGAGCCCACCATGCAGCTCTGCAGCATCCCCAGCGAGGGGCAGCTCCTCAGCAGGGTTTCCCAAACCTCAGTAGGCTTTCCCAAACCTCGGTGTATTATTTAAAACCTTTGGAGGAGATGTGTTCCCGAGCTCACACGTTGGTTTCTCCCACTCCCATCCACATAACAGATGACACCATTTAACTGCTAGAGCACACGATCCATCATTCCCTGCAGCACCACAGGTGCACTGGCTATGCCATATGGCAACTTCTCAGACTTGAACAGCCCCCTTGCATGTGCTCACAGCAAAGGGTATCTATTAATCTGCATCTGGTGGCACATGCTGATGTGCTTAAGACAGGTCAAGATTTTTAAGCCTCTTCCCACCTGTCATTTTGAAAGTCATGGCTGACAATCAGCTGTCAGGGGTTTACGGCCTGCATTTGTCAAGCTTCTAGCTTTCATCTGAGCTGGGCAATAAAATCTTAAATAAGAATTAGTGGTAGGAATAAGGCATTTCTCCATTAACTGTAGAAGGTTTTGACTTTTTTTTTCTTAGTGCAGGAACATTTACCTTAGTGATTTCCAGAACAGGGAGGGAGCCAGCTCCATCCTGACCCGTTTAGTGCCCTCACCATTGATCCAGGACCCAGGGCAAAGTGGCAGCACATAAAGGGTGAACAAGTCCCTGCTCCCAACAAGCACACACTGACTGGAACTGGAGACCACAACGTCCCAGAAGCAATATTGGTAATGCTTCAGACAACTCTTTACTGCAGCTTTTGTTCTCAGTTTCCCTTAGGACTTGAAAAATAAACTTCCTGCAGGAAGGCTTGCCCTAGGAGATTTGTGCTCTGATTTGGGAGTCTTGAGGGGTTCAGAGAAGCATCAGAAAAGCGTGACTTCAACCACAGGGCAGTGAGCTCATGCTCCTCTCTAGCTCCATCCCTGCTACGTTCCATCAGAAAAGAAATCTGTTGCACTCACTTGAAACCCCCCCAACACATCAACACCCACAAAATTACCCCCAAAGCAATATTAATAGGTCTGATTTTTATTCCATTGGAGACCTGCAATGGTCTAATTTTAAAAAACACTATGTTTCCTCACACAACACGAAATAAAGGAGATCTACTTAGCCCTTTTGCTTTTTGCAATTATAAATTGCCCATCTCCTTCTTGGAAATTAAAACTGGGCACTGGTGATCATTTATTGTTTTAAAACAACACACATCTCTTTGATTTAGGCAGCAATCTTCACTGTAGTTTAGGCCCTGATCATAATTCTGTGAAAGAACCAAGCAGAGGTAAGCTCTGCTGAAAACCTGAAGAGATTTAAAACCAAATATTACTTTTCCATTTTATGGCAGGTCTTTATTAAAGTGATATTTCCCCTCATCCTCTGAAACCTGCTGGAATTTTAAACTTTATTTCCCCTTTTTTATTTAAATGGACACTTACTTCAACATCTTTAAAGCTATTTAAAGTGCAGATATTAAACATGAATAATTGCCTTCTGATTTCAGTGCATGATGAAATAAAAACTGACAATGCATGTCTTCTGGTGACGTTCACACCTGCATCTGTGACAGAGACTTGTAATTTGATGAAAATTAACTTTAATCTGGGCTAGAAGGGCAAGTTTTTAACCAGCTTCAGTATCATATTCTGCATCACTTTTCTCCTTTACATGGGTCATGGGCTAGCAGGAGGAAAAGGAGTGGATAAATAGATGAAATATGAACACTTTTCAGTCCTTTATCAGCTTGAAGCATCTCACTAATTGAAAAAAAGAAAAAAAGTAGAAAATGGATGCCTGAGCATCTTATCACGAAATTCTTTAGAGAAGCCATAGGAAAGAGAGAAGCTCCTTCATCTCCATCATTCAAACACCCAAATCCCTCTGCTACCTCCTGAAACAATTAGCGAAAAAAAAAAAAAAATCCTCCCCCAGTCTCCCTCAGCCTCTTTCTTCCAGGCTAAGCACTGCTCACTAAAGAGTTGCAAACTTGTGCCTGGGAAGAAGTGAGCCTGACAAGTCCAGGCTCTGGTGAACAGGGCATGCCAGAGAAACAACAGTGACATTGCTGTGTAAATGAGCCGTGAATTATTCAGGCCCTTTTGTGAACACAGTCAAGACCTCTGGGAGTTAAAGGATGGCTACCAAAGTAAAAAGTGTATTTTAATGAAATATAAATATTAGATGGAATATTACATGGAAATACTCTGGAGTCTTACACATCATTTTCAGGGAAGGAAAAGGCATATTTTTGAATCTCTTGAGGTGCCAACTCATTAATTAGTACGGATATGAAAGATATATGCTGAAATGCATCAGTCAAGCAATTATCGAGGAAGTATAATTTGAGAGCATAGTCTGGCAATGATAAGTCACTTTTATGCTCATTTATATTCACTTCATTGACATTTTATTTAGCAGGATATAAACAAGTAGAGCAAAGAAGGATCAAGTGGCTCCTGAACAAGGTCACTAAGGATTTTTTTGGGGACAAGGCACATTCTCCTTGCAGAGCATTGATGTAGCATAGACCCTGCTGCAAGACCCAGGGCTCCACCACTCTTGCCCAACCTCCAAATCTCTGTGTGTGCCCTTTTCTGTCCTGATTCCCTGCCTGCTGCCAGTGCTGCTCAGCAAACCTCTTCCCTTGGGCAAACTGTGAGCAAAACAGCGTAGAGGATGGTAGTGCTGCTGCCATGAGAAGACTATGCCTTTTCTTTCAAATGTCTTCCTCTGAGGTTTGGGAAACTCTGAATTGTCACATCCTCTAGCAGCCACTCCTGCTTCCAGAAATTCCATGTAATAAAGGCTGTAGAAGTCAAGTCAGGCTTTATTCCCTAAAATTTCTCTACATATTAGCTATGTAAAAGCAGTATGAATGAGGCTGATGTCAAGGACCTTGTCCCTTTCCATGAGATTCTGCCTGATATAGTTAATTTACCTAAAATCTGAATAAGAGAATTTCAGTTTGTGAAACTTGTCAAGGTTAGAATAGCTTGGATTTACATTATGTGTGATACCCAATATAATTACCTGCCTTACAGTTACTGATGTAGTTATTTTATACCAGTTCCTCAGACAAGATGAAGCAGTTAATTTGACTCTTATTATTATCCGTTTGCTGTAAACGTCCCAATTGCCATCTAAAACATCATTTCTCTTATGACTAGACCAGAAGGACATTTTGTTAAAGTTACTTCCTTGCCAAGGATAAGCCCATTTTTATATTGGCTTTTCATGCACCATTATTGGTAAGAAGGGTATGGGGTGAAGACAAACTTTCACTCCCATTCTCATGAGGATCAAGTCCTTAGATAGAGACCATTATTGTTTATCTGTGACAGTACCTACATTTTCAGTGAGCTCTTTCAAGTGTGCTGTCCCATCAGTTTCATTTTCTCTTTCAGCTTCTGAAGTGATTTTTCAGGACATTACACACCTACCCCTCAAGGGGAACATGCACTCCTTGATATTTTCAGCACTGTATATTGCTTACAACAACATGTATTGCTGAAACAATGTGCAGGCTGAAGAGAAACCTTCTTAATCCAGAATCTTCCTTGAGGCAGTATTTTTTTTTTGTGCAGCTTTGCCAGAAGAAGTCAAATGACTTCTCCCACTGACTTCTTTCATTTGCTCCTTGAACTTTTCCATACATTTGCTGCAGACTGATTTCCTGATCTACATTTTCCTTTGATACTGACAAAAGGGGATCAAAAAGAGAGGCTCTCCTGCAAAGCAGAGTCAAGCAAAGGTTTCAACTCTCTGACACATGGCACTTTTTCATCACGTTTGGCAGCCCAAGGTGTCACAGCCAAACATGACTCATCATCAGACCCCAATAACACATGCAATAAGTGGCTTAATTTCCTCTTTTAGCACTCTTGAGGTAAAATGTGGTGCTGTAGGGTAGGTTATTTTGCATAATTACCAATACAAAATTGAGACTACTTCCCAGCTTGTTCTTTTAATAACCTGTGCTTTTTAATCTCTACATTTTACCATATTTGTTTGGAATTTGTCATTCTGTTTCCTGAAGAACTGAAAGCAAAGCATCTTTTGAAACTGTATGCCCACTGTTCCCTGTATTTGTCGCTGAGGAGAAAGGTACTCGGGTATTTTGTGCCTGTAAACTACCGGGAGCGAATGACCTTGGTGCTGAGGAGCATCTCACTATTTTCTGGTGAGCTGATGGATTCTGAGGGGCCTGTACTCAGCTTTCTTCCAAAAACAGCTGAGTAGTCTGAACTTAAAATAAAAGAATTGGGTCTGGCAATGCTGTGAACTGAAACATCAGGACAGGAAGTATTCCCCCCCTGCTTTTCAAGAGTATCATGTTTCTGTTTTCTGAGGTATGGGCTAATTTGGGTTTTTTGTGTTAGACAGTCCTGTGTAGTGCTGCATTCAATGTGTAAGTGGCTTGTAAGTGAGAAAGGCGATTGAGCAGGTGAGAACTCGGGCAACAGCAGCAGGATGCAGCAAGTCATTCAGAGAGGAGAAACTCAGCCAGACCTCTCTGGTGCATCTGTAACACAATTACATCTCCATAACGACCTTCATTAGGCCCAGCATGTAAGTCAATACAAACAACTTTCGACTTGATGAACATTTTCCCTCCAAAAAGTAACATTTCAGTTCTATTACTTTTGTACCGTTTTAGCCATATGCTAAATATTAGAATGCCTCATTCTCATTTACCCTTCACATATTAAGGTGAAAACTCTGACCTAGTGCATTCTAATTACTTGGCTTATTAGCTTCACATTATATCAGTAATGGTGTGATAGCCAACATAATTACTAGGACTTGAAAAATTATACTTTGCTGTACTATTTCATGAACTGTGAGACGGTTCTCCCTTCCTATTAACTTTCTTATTTAATGTGTCGACCAGATTTTTCATCTACCTAGACCATTGATCAAATGGATAATTTTAGATTTTAACTGCAATTGAGAAATTGCCCCCTAAAAAAGTGAGATTCATGTTTTTTAAGAGGAAAATACAGACATTTATTATTCTTCTGTGCTTCTTACTGACAGGCCACCACAATTAGGTAGTTACTCCATGCTGCTTGAATGCTGTTTTTAACTTTAAAAGCTTTGTGAAATTTAGACGGAAATTATTTCTGGTCCTTTTATTCTTTCAATTTTTACTTTTTTAGTCACTAAAATTCTAGTTTCCTTTTTTTTTTTTTTAATTAAAAACTTTTTTCTCTTTCTGGAAGCAAATACAACTTCCACACCTTTTTCTCGTTTAAGTAAAATGCTGACTTTCAATCCAAACCTGGCAGGATTGGCGATTAATTGTTCACCTGTTCAGCCTAGGAGGCGAATCTGATTCTGAGTATTGTTCTGGTCCCAAATACTTTTAGCTTAGAGTGTGAAGATACAGAAGAGATTGGTTTGTTGTGTTGGGTTTTTTTTAATAGACACTCCTGCTGAAGGGGATAAGAGATTCTTGCCAGTGGTCACACAGCTGCCCTGAGGTGTTTTAAGCAGATTATTGTTGCCAGGCCATCCAGAAAGAAACATCCCTGGTCCTGGCTGGCTGGGACCTGCAGGGCCTCCTGGGGAACTCTTGTCCTGAATGAGACTCATCCATGTCACTTGGTCACTAGCCCAGCACTTCTGGCCGCCAGGGAGAAATCCCAGCCAGTCTCACTGCTGCCCACGTGTCCATGACACAGCAGCAGCTCCAAGGGATTTCTGGAATATTCTCCCCCAGACCACAGAAGCAGAGGGTCAGTGCACAAATGGAAGCAAGTAATTTTCAAGGAAGTGATCTCAGAAGCCCCCGGACTGAATTAATCAGCAAACCATCGTTTTGGAAGCAGCCACAGTAACCTCCTGGCTTTTGGCAGATGGACCTGCACTTCTGCAATGCTGTGACAGCTGGAAGAGTTTGAAGCTGTCTTGACTCAACATATCAGTCAGAAGCTTCCCCTGTGGGGAAACCTATGTGTGTTTTAGGCTTATTTAGTTGGAAAAGAAATAAAGCTAAACCTTTAGTAGTTTTTTGGTTTGTTTTTCCCTCCTTTTTTTCCTAAGCAGGGAAAGAAAATACATCTTTCATAGCTTCCTAAATGAAAGGGAGAGTTGTTGGGAGAGAGAATGACACAGGACCTTAAGGTTCCCTCCAAGAATTTCAGTGAAGGGATAAATCCCTTCATGGCTCATCCACCTGACCAGAAGATAAAGTGAACATGTGCCTCATCACCCGTTAAAAAAATCCATTCTCCCTGTGCAGCTGTCCTATCAAAAGCACCTCCCCATTTTCATGACTGCACCTTTAAGCCAAGAGGTGTAGAAATGACCAGTGATTATTTAATAAATAATAGGAAATTACTTTTTTAATGTAGCAGAGAGCACCTGGAAATGTATTCTTCCCGCAAGATTTTAATGGGGTGCTACTTAATTCTATTGTGCTTGGTGCAATCAGTTTAATAGTTCTGATTTTTCTTGACCTCTCTGCATGAGGAACATTATTATAAAAGGAAATACAATAAAAAACTTCTAAAGGCAACAGTAGAGACAAAAAAAGGTAAGAGGCAGTGTGAGCCTGAATGTGAGGCACCAGTGTTAGTGCAGATCCACAGGTGGCCTGACACTTTCCTACTTGAGCAATTAGGGCTCAGCTCATGCTGCATTTGAGATTACTGGAGGTATTAAAGCCACAGCCCTCAATATTAAAGAGATGGAGGTGAAGGTTGAGAAATTTAAGTCCCAAATTGGATAAATTTGCCAAGTCTCTGGCTGCAGTGCAACCCTCATTTATTTGCAGGTGAATTTAACAGACAGGGTGTTGAATGAGGAATTACCTCCCAGAGTGGTGTATTGAGTTAGGTAGAATCTGCCTGAAGCCAGAACAATGGGCTGCTTTTGTGCTAATTTCTGCTTTAAAAATGATTGAATGCACCTGACATTTTATGTAATCTTATATATTTAAATTAATATGAAACTCAAACTGTTTTTTCTGACTCCTTTTTTCACTAGTGTATGCCTATGCTATAATATGCATTGTATAATATATAACTGTGTATCTTGTGGTTTCTTGATAATTTCAGTGAGAGAGGCTTTTAAATTAGCTATTAAATTACCATTCAGAGATTTGATCATCCTCTAATTTCCGTACAAAGCCCTCCACAGGGGATAAATCTAGTTTGAATGTTCTCTTCTTCCCATGATTTTATACTCTAGCTGTAAGATGATACAACATTCCTGCATTTCTAACTCAAATACATTACAAGAACCTGAAAGGTTTTAGCTCTGTCTTGTCAATTAAGTCTGTATTTCGATTGTAAATGTAACCAGAACTAGAAAGAAAAACATGATTTCTAGTGTTGCTCAGTTCTCTTACCCTTAGCCACAGATGTGAGAGTTGAATAATTTAGAAAAGCACAAATGGTGGTGGGGTTCTTAAATACTTCTTAATGCTAATTGTCTCCCCAAGTTCCCTTACTTACTAGAAGAATTGAAATTCTACATTTTATTTCTTGCGACATTTTTTGGGCAGATAAATGCTCACTGCTTTTTTGGGCAGGAAACTTGCAGTTTCCTTGGGCTGAAGCAAGGGCTGAATTCCCTTCCTTCTGTGCATGGAACTATGGGAAAACCTGAAGGTTAAAAATGAGGATAGCCCAGTTCTTATCTGCTTTGTGAGTTTTGCCTTGCAAGATGCTCTCAATCAAAGCTATTTGGGTTCTACTACCTACTGCAAAACACCTTTTAGTGACATGCTGATGACAGAGAGCAGGGAATTGTCATCTTCTTAAAAAATGAATATAAATAGAAAATACAATAAATCAGGGTTAACCTAGCCTATAACAGAGTAGTATTGAAAAAACAGAAATACTGTAGCTGAAACTAGACAGACCTCATGCCCTTCTTTTGCAGGTTTATTGAGTTCATTTAGTAAAAATAGAGACTTATGCTGTTGCTAAGTGTTTGAGCCTATAATTGCAAACTCAACATGCAAGTTCAATATATACTTTTTTTCTGGTTCCCATCAATATCCAAAACTTACACCTTAAATATCTTTTCATGATGTGTGAACTTTGCTCCAGTACTTGCATTAGCCCAGCACAACTGTCTCATGTGATAGGACAAAGCTGTAATTTTTGATACTGTTCTCCCCTGAGAACAAAGCAGCATTCAAAACTGCTTTTCAGATATGATTCCTTTCTCTGGGTTTACTGCTCTGTGTTGCCATGCCCATCTACCATAGGCATGAGGTCTATTCTTTTTTCATTCCAGCTGCACAAAAAAATAGAATTCCACAGACCATAAGCTGTGCTCCCCTGCTAGAGTAGAAGGATAAGGATGCTTTTGTCTGTCTCTGTAATGGGCTGATCTATTCCTGGGCAGGTTCCAGAGCGTATTTCCAATAAATTCTCACTATCAAAAATTACCCAGACATATGTAACCCCCAAGGCTACCATTAATTTTGCTTTTATATAGATTATAGCAGACTAATTATTTGTTCCTCTTGAGGTTCCCACAGACGGGGTGTATCTACATCCATTGTTAAAGACAAGCATGTGCCTCTCTAAGAAGAGTATTTACCTCTCAAGCTTTCCTTTCCTCCTTTGTTCTTCTCTTGTCCTCTAACACTCTCAGAAGTTATTGTTATTGGGTACTAATTTAATAAAAATGCAGGAGATTCTGACTGAAATGATAACCACCAAAGCTATTCAATTGTTTTTCTGTGTAACGACTCTGATTGAAATTCTGGTCACAGCAAAGTTGAAGGCAAAATTTCCTTGGCTTCTGAGGGGGTCTGAAATTTCATCTAAGGTGAATATCGTTTTTGATTTAGACACAAATATCTTATAACAGTTTCTGATTCACAAGCCTCGTCTAGCATTGTACCACATTAAACAAGCCAAGAAACCGTAATCTAAAGGATATTGTCAAGTGGAGGCAGAACATATATTCATTTCAGGTGCTGTATGCTAAATACAAATCCCTTTGCTTGGCATGTGACATCTACCAGGAGATAATGTTATCAGGTGTGTCCCGTGTGCTGTATGGATCATCACTTTCGAGGCAGAGGAGGACAGCGAAAGAAAGAGCTACACACCAGGAATGAAAGCAGCAGTGGAAGAGGAGAAAAGCTGTCACAGGGAATGCCTTTTAAGTGATCTAGACATACTTCAAAAATACTTGAATTCATTTCTAATGCAGCCCTCCCTGTAAGCAGGATCCATCCTTTCCAACGGACTCTTCAAACAAAACACGTGCAAATAAATCCTGATTTTACTTTTTATATTCTGCATTTCCCTATGTACCTATGAGGGAAAATGACCAAAATGCTCAAGTGAAAACACTGAGAGCTTAACCAGCTAGTTAGCTCTCTCTGTTTCTGTAAACAAGTGAGAACGACCTCTTTTGAATACACCATTTCCTTGCAGCAGGAAGAGCTATCTTAGTACTGCCCTTTAAAGAAAGGCGTTACATATGTACATATATATGTGTCTGTAGATATGTGCATATATCTACCTATCTATTTATATATTTAGGTTATGTGTGGGAGCAGAGGAAGGGATTTTTCCTGTTCTAAGCAATTACCTACCCTATCAATATGCATATATTTCAGCACTTACTTTTTTTCTCCCCATGAAGCCAGACCTTGAATATACATGTTTATTTTTAAGTAATCGCAAATTATCCATGAAATGTTAAATAGGATAATGAACTCATTAAGCATTAATTGCTAAGGCGAGCAGCTCTGGTGCCAGCATGATCTGTAGCAGAGCTCTCACAGGGGGGTATTCCCAAACTAGGGGAAACTTAGGAGAAGTAAAGAGGGCCAGCAGGAGCCTGCAGCTGATGGGGCCAGGAGCAATAGCAGCCAAACCCCCAATGTGAATAGAAGCAGCCCCTTGGGGAGTAAAACCAGGGCATGGCACAGCAGGGTGGGTGCTGAAGCCCTGCCAGCTCCACCAGGCAGCAATGGGATCTGCCCAGCAGAGAGCCATGGCCTCTCCAAGCTCTGCACCCACCGCAGCTGAGGCAGCTGCCCAGGCCAGAACACACTGCCAACCAGGTGCCAGGCTGCCATAAAATGCAAAAATGCCTCTGTAAACACACCAGCAACAAAAGAGTGCCTAAGGAGGGTTTCCAGCCTTTATGGGGTCTGGGGGAAACAGTAACAAAGGACGAGGGGAAAAGACCAAAGCACTTAATGCTACCTGTGACTCCGTGTTTACTAGTGAGACACTAAATCGAGGGCATGGCCAGTCATTTCACAGTAGCCACTGACCTGGGTGGGAGCACTGAGCTGCTGGAGGGCAGAAAGGCTCTGCTGAAAGACCTGGCCAGTCTGGGTTGGTGGTCTGAGGACAAGGGTGTGAGGTTCAGCAAGGCAGAGTGCTGGATCCTGCTCCTGGGTTACAATAACCCTGCACGGTGCCATGGGCTGGGGGCACAGTGGCTGGGAAACATTCAGTGGAAAAAGACCCTGGTGCTGGTGGGCAGCCAGCTGAACATGAGCTAGCCTGTGCCCAGGTGGCCAAGGAGGGCAGTGGCATCCTGGCTTATCAAAAATAGTGTGTCCAGCAGGACTAGGACTGTCCCACATGGGAAGGGGCTGCCCAGGCCAGCGGTGGAGCCACCATCCCTGTAGGTATTTAAAAGACAGCAGACGTGGCACTTGGGGACATGGTTTAGTGGTGGGGTTGGCAGTGCTGGGTTAATGCTTGGACTCAATGCTCTTAAAGGTCTCTTCTAATGTAAATAATCTACAATTTTAAATGTGCAACGTAGCTCAAGCAGGAGAGCAAGCTTTTCAACACGTTTCTTGTGAGCTACCACAAAACACAGAGCGATTTGAGGGAACTGGGAAGACCAGCAGTTAAGGTGGTTGCACAGGACCTGGCGATGACAGGACATTTCATCATTCCCCTGCAGACGTGTTGGTGCTGCTGCTGAAGGATGGTGCCTCCCTTCACATCGTTAGAGGAGTGATAAAACATCTCAGTGGGAGGGGAGGACAATAAGTGCAGGAGGGGATGGTGGGTGACACATCTAATGAAAGCCATTAACATATCACAGTTAGATTTTCATGGAGCAAGAGGAAAGTCATTAGTCTTTTTGTGTGTGTCAGCTAGCAGAAAGACTATGGAGCAGAGTCACTTTTCCTCCAGGAATTTAAATTCCCACAGAAGAGAGATCTTATCTTAAGGTTCTTTCTTCACTTCTCCACAAAACACAAGGGGAGCAGTTACAGCAGCACTGGTCTGTTTGAGGATGCAGATAAAGTGCATGCATTTGTCAAGATAGGCATAATAATTTAGGTTAAAATTACTGAAGCTCAAAAGTCGGTGTAAACATTTTCCTTTAAAATACGGTCACTTTGTTAAACTCTGAGTTTGGAATCATTAAATAGGACAGGAAAAAAAAGCTTGACAAAAAATAATCAGGTCAGGGAGAGTGTTCTGTTTGATACAAAGCCTTTTCTTGGTGAGAAGGATTACTTTAGTGAGAGGTATGAACAGTGTGATCCAATCAAATTTAGAAGAAAATCATTAAGGTTTGTTGACATTTACCTTGTATAGTTCTAGTGGCAGAAAGCATTTATTTCACCAGAAATCCTACACATATTTGGGATCCTATCCTTGCAGACAATGGTTGGGTCAATAACAAATATTTCGTTAATTCTTGCTTATTTTGCAAAGAAGTTTGCAATTTACTTTTTACTTGTCAGTCTCTGTGATCAAAATAGTCTTTTGAACATTTTTAATACCAAAAAGAACAATTTTAATAATTAGCTGCATAACAACCATCCTAAAATAAATTCTATTTTCAGTATCTGTAAGGTAGTATCATTCTGTTAGACAATACCTTTCTTTTCTGAGTCTTTAATAAAGGGAATTAAATGACCAGTCTCTGACTTGAAATCTCAGATATCCTGAGCCATACTTTCTGCTTCATCTGTGTCATGAAATCACATCAACCAGGGAAGATCCCTGACAACTCAGAAGGGTGCAGGATTTGCACTTCTCCATAGCCATTCAAGGCATGACAAACTGAGTCAATTTGTGAACATCAGAAATGGACTGTTATTGAACTAGGATGGTAAATTCAATCATATTCACATCAGTGTATAGCATCCTTGAGTGCCTTGAGATGTGTGCTGTAACTACAGCTTTTTTCATTTTCTGTAAGACTTATGTATTTAAAAATAAAGGCAACACATTGATTTTGTGTGTGTGTGTGTGTCTGTGAAATAACTGTCAGTGCTTGGGTATTATCTTTTACAAACAAGCAATAATAGCAGACCTAAAGGGTGCTGCCATGGAATTCAGGTTGGGTTGCTTAATCTTAATCTCACTCTTTTCTAAAGACAAGCAGCAGTTAAATACAAATCCTTGACATACAAAAGAGCACTCAGGATTTGGAGTTGCACATCACTTCCAGTCCCAGGGATAGCTTTAGATGCCTCTTCTGTCCCAAACTACCTTAGCCAAGTTCATCTTAAGAGATATTTTACCTCAAAACCCTAGGAAATGAAAGCACCGTTGGACAAGGTCCAATGCTCTCCTCTCACCACTGCTTTCCCATCCTAGGAATGCTTCAATCCTGCACATTAACACACACCTTATATAAAACACCCAACCAACCCTGTTGATCTCAATGACACTGTTCTCAACCCACAGAGAAAACCAGCACCACACTGATTTACGAGATTCGTGCCAGGATGGCAGTAATGATACTGGTCCAAATTCTCTAAGGCATCAATCCAGTAGAGGTCAACATAGTTTCTGTAGCCTGCACTGAGTGTTATACAGTAGAGATGCAATGCTCCAAACTCAAATCTTAACACAGAAAATTGTACTGCAATTTTGGGGCAGGAACGTGTCAAGAAGCAGCAGAAATGCTGAGGGACCCACATGATCCCTGTTGCACTGCACCATGTCTGGGAGACATAACATACGATGGTAAAAATTATTCCACCCTCATTTGGCCTATAAATATCTCAAAATACATAAACAATTCTGCTCTGTCCTCCTGATGGTCAGTGTATCTTATGGCAATATATTTAGCACATGCTCTATGGATCTCAGCATTGAAAATGCTTTTTAATGGTTTCCAGTAGTCAAACAGTGTGAGAAAGTGTCTCAGTTATGGTAATCTGTGTTAATAACAATACATTTATGTTCATAAAGTATTCAGATCAGAGAATTACATATGTTAATTCTTAGCATAAGTACTACACAGATTTAATTTTAAAAAAATTAAGGGACTGGAGTCCAATAATTTCTGAAATCATATTCTGCTAATCCAGACTGCAGGAAAGCTCTTTGTTTACTGGCCAAAACATGTTTGACCAGGCAGGTTGTGAGGTGTTGTGTTTGTTTTTCCTTGAAGGCAAGGGGATGTTGTTTCTCTTGTGCTCAGGGCATGGAACAGTCTCTAGGCTTTCACTTTGCATTCAGTTTGCTCTGCTCTGCCAAAATTCTGAGAAAAAGTCCCTCATACAAACATGAAGAGGCAGATACTTTATTGACTTGTATCACTCATTTCTTATCTAACGCAATTTCACTAGAAAGAAATAATAACTTCTAAGAATTGCTGAGAAGTTAATTATTTTCCAAAACCTGAAATTAATCTATTCAAAGCAGGGCTCAGAATCTAGAGATACAGATATGCAGATGGCAAATTAGTTGTAGTTGATGGATTATCTAACCAAATAGTGCCAGGAAAGAACTAACTACAAAGAATAAACAGTTTTTTCTCAAGCAACTGTTTTTTTCCTCATAAGGAATTAACACCGTTCTTCAAAAATACTGAAAAACTGAAAATAGCAGTAGCCACAAAAATTAAAATATACTTTGTAGGAACAGATTTATTTTCCTAGACCTCTTTTTACAAGCAAAGCGCTATCAGATGGCAAAGTTACCAAATGTAAGAATGAGCTGCTGAAAGTGACCTTAGCCATACAATCTGCTCACTGAAAAATGAAAAAAACCAATTCCCTTCCATCTTGCCATCTTCCCTTACTGCAGAACTGGAGGTGCATGTATTAAATACGACTCTCTAGTGACTGGCAGAAAGAATATGAATATTCCAGCTGAGGAGGTATTGCTGACATGGTTTGGGGTCCTTTATAATGAGAGAATCAGCTGCAAATGATAACACTTGTGAGGAAGGAGATAGCAGCCAGCCTGTCCCATTTTATTCCCTGTATATTCCTGTAAATGTTTTTCCTTCACTTGTTAGCACAGTTATTCATGTCTGCAAAGACTGGCCATGGCCAAGCGCCATCCTCACTGCTGATGACTGCATGGCTCAGAGGGAATGGCTCCTCTGGCTCCAGACTTCCTCTAGCACTGGGAAGTGATCCTTCGAGAAGAGGCCAAAAGGAAGACATAGAAATGTTTTCATTACACAGCTTTAAAAATGTTTTGTTTGTCACACTTCCATTCTCTCTCAGTGCCTGCACTCAGCTCGCTCATAAAATTGTCAACAAGAAAACATCTTGCATTTCCCTTTATTCCTCCAAGTCAGTTATAACAGTAATAGCTCTGTTTGCCATCATCTCCAGAATTGATTAGGAAAAGAGATTACAGAAGCACCATGTAAGTAACTGTTCCATGCAGCTGATAGCCTATAACTGCTAAGAAAAGGTTGCCCTCAGCTCAATCTTTGAAGGAATGAACTTGAAATGAAAATAGACCCATTGAAGAATATATAATCTTGCTTAAGAAGGAAAAAAGGTGGAGGAAATACAATCACCCCTAGAAGGAGTCTTAAACTGTCTGCAATAAAATGTTTTGAATGAAAGACTCAAGCTGGTAAACATACTGAAAAGGGCAGAGAGCAGAGCTCTACCTGTTTTGGGAAGACAATTTGATAGGGAAGATAAAGACTGGAAGCTGCTTTAGTCCACTAGAAGTGTTGCATCCTGCAGGGGATTCAGAACATAAGTATGATCCTAACAACGTGAAACCTGTACAAGACGTTGCCTTACAAAATTATCTTAATAGGAGATTCACAGGTTTGGAATGGAGCTCGTCTTTTTGGGGAGGCAGCATTCAAACCAGCACTTCAACTCCCTGCTGCATCCATTGGGTGGGAAATGAGGAAGAATAATTATTCCAGCATTGCCATTTGTATCTCTGCAGCAAGGCTTGTATCAGACTTACCCTGAAGAACCAGGACTTGGAAGAGTTTTATTACCACAACAGCAAAAAGGTTTTTTTCAGGCTTATGTTTGATTCATACAGCTTGTGTGTGAGAGAAATCCTTTTTTCACAAATTTGGAAGATGCAAAACTGACTTCATTTTAGGTTATGGATATAAATATGAAATAATTGGACGTTTACAGGTTTTGGAGATTGCCACATTGCTCTAAATCAGTACTGACTTAATAAACAAATTTGTACAATACTCAAGTTACTACCATGGTCTAAATCAATGTTGATATAAATTAAACCAATAAATATTTATATTATCATCATGCTCTAGAATCCAGTATGACTTAATCAATAAATAGGGTTGTGATTTGTGCCAGGTGGCTAAAGAACAGAGATACTTTCTAGCTTAAACATTTTACTACACATAATGAAAAGAATTTACCAACTAGTCTATAATTACTCAGCTGCTTGGTTGGATTTTTTTTTAACTCAGGTAGGAATTACCTAATTGTTACCACAGCACAGGCATCTCTGCCACAGCTATTTGCCCTTACCCATCATTGTTCAAGGAGGTATGGCCAAAATATGAATCTCCTGACTTTAACAAAAGCAAACACAAAAAACAAGCAACATACAGGTCTTTTAGAGTTTTTATATCCTTTCAAATGACACTGAAAGCATCTATTTAGGATACAGCTCACATATATGTCAATACATATTTCTCTGCATGAAAACCTAGCAATGAGTTTAGTTGTCCTTTTAGTTATTCGTTCCAATTTCTGATCTAGTTCCAGAGAAATCCCTCCAAAAGAAACAGCTTTGAGAATGTAGATGCTAATTTAAACATGTACCACACCATGATGCTAATTGAGTTCCAAAATGTAATTTTTCATGAGAAAGGTATTCACAATTATTGACCATTTCAAGTTACTGCCAAATCCCCAAAGTGATCAATTTAAAATAATAACGAAAATATCTGCCAAAATTAGAGACTGGAGGCTAAATATATTTAGAATGTACAGAATAAGGAGCAAAGACATAATTTCCATGATTTATTTGCTCTGTAGCAGTACCTATGAGTACCACGACAGTCCTTGCCCCAAGCATTGAGCAATTACAGTGCTATTAAAGCAAAATGCATTTAGTAGATGACACAAATCAGGCCTGCATGGGGAGCATGCTGGACTGTAGCACTACTCTTAAAGAACTATTAAAATACTTCTCAAAATACCCCTTGAGCCACAAGAAAAAGCAATCCTCCCTCAAATCCTACCCATTCACAGCATGAAGCCCTGGAAAATGCACAGGAATAAAGTCTGGGACTTGATCTGCTCAACATTTTCCTAAAGCTCATACCAGCTTGTTGCGTGCCTCTGATGAGATTATTTTACCTTTTTAAATCACCACTCATATTGCCACTTTTTAATTTTCCTTGTGACGCTAGACCTTCACACTCCTGGACTATTTCTTTTCTGGAACAACCTTTCATCACTTTTACTACCTTGCTAAAAGAGGACATTCTTTCCCTTCACATCTTCTGCAGGCAGTCTTCATGCACGGTTTTTAACCAGATTCATGTAATTTTAGTAATATATCAGTCATTCACTGGCATCTCTGACAGCCTGTGAATTTATTGGGCACATAGTCTGGTCTGTGACTGGCAGAAAAAAATATGTGAAGACCATTTGCACGATTTAATACACGGCACATTCAATACTACATTTGATAACAAGCACTGGTTTCTAACACTCAACACAGGGGGGGAAAGATGCCAAAACCTGGGAATGCATTTTGGGCACAGTGAGGGACGTTGAGCATTTTGCTCCAGTCCTGTGTTTGTGTCAGGGATCATTTGTGTCTGGTGAACAAATGTCTTGCAAAGTCATTGATGAGTCAGCCTTAATCACACGTTCAGCTGGCTGTGGTCCTGAGGATACTTGGGAATTCACTGAAACGTTTCTCATGGACTCCTGCTGCTCTTACTAAAGAGTCCCACTGCTGGCAGTGTCCAGCTAATGCTTCATGCTGACAGACATTCTTGCTCTCAGCCAAGGGTGAACTGTTCAGTTTCTGCCTAGGAAAATTTCTTGGCCCATCCCTTCTGTAAAGAGATCTTTTCCTGATTCTTTGATTTTCCCACATAAGCTTGAAGTCTTGCTTAATAGTCTGTTTATTTTCCATCTTCTTCACTGGCCAAAGGGACAAGTTTGAGAAGACTGATTTTTTAATAGGTGTTTCTGTCAACCCAGCCACATCCCTTGCCTGCATAAATCATTGCAGTTGAGAGTTATTATTTTTGACTCTGTGTAGATTCTTCCATTCTGAATTAGATATTTATCTCTGTTAAATACATTTTCTAATACAAACTCAAAATCTACTTTATTTTTGCAAGCATTTATTTGTTGTTCCTTCTTGGTAATGCCCTTTTTCTCATTTCCATCTAAAATCAGTGCATATTATAACACTTTTCTAAATCTGACCTTTATCTGGTTCTTGAATACCATCAGTAAGTAGGAGCTGAAATTCTTTTATATGGCTAAAAACAAGATTGACTCTGCATATCTTAACTTCCCCTTTTTCCCTCTTTCAGCTTGCTATATTTAAGTGAAATTACTAATTGCTCATTGTCTGTAATCTTGGCTTTCTTTTTTCCACCACTTTCTCCAAGGGACTGTGTCTTGCTTGTATTGTCTGTATCATTTGACAGTCAAGCTACTTGTTTATCTGGTAAGATGGTATAAACTCTCTAAATTTATGTGTGTACTGGACAGCAATCATGCCACTGTTTCCAGAGCAATATTAAAAAACACTAGTAGGAGTACTCACTCACCCTAAACTCCCACTATTCACCCAGGGCAATAAATTTTAACTGTACACACGATTAAAAAAAAAAGGCTAGGAGCACAATCTAGTGTAAGACATGGACTATCTATCGTTACTGTTACTGTCTAAAATCAATGTATGTTTCATAGATGCTAAAGAGAAATCAGTAAAATCTTTATTACCTAGAAGCATCATATAAAATGAACATTTACTTGATAGTTTGCTGGCTGCTATCCTATAGCACAAGCTTCAGAAAAGATCCTCCATCCTTCTCATTAAAGAACTGGCAATAACAGAAAGGACACAAACGTCACAGGGATGTTGTCCTGATATCTTATATTAATTTTTTGCTCTGGCTACAGTTTGCAAATTAATGTGTTCTTCCCATGAAAGCAGGAACTCTAAAGATGCAGTGTCACAGACCTCATTGCAATGTATGCAATATTTCTGCAGCCTGCAATGTAGCTGGTAAAGCCTGTAGATATTGTTTCTAGGGAAAAATAAAAACCCAAAGAAAGAGATTGGGAATGCTGGGTCAACTACCTGCCATGAGTCAGCACCTAACCAGGCCAGCAAAATAATGATACTTTGGACCACGCTGAAAGAAAATGGAACAAAGGAATTGAGGCTGTATGAGATGATTCAGGCTGCTTGTGCTTGGGAATAAGGCTGCCTGCTCTCCCAGCTGAGGGATAAGCAATAATACAAAGAAGCCTAATGGAGCCTTGCCAAAACTCATCTTTCTAAATGGCAACCTGAAAGCTCACTTCACATGAAAATCAATATATCACTGTTCAAGATGAAATACAGTCAATTACCAAACAAACAGAGACACTTTTTTTGAATGTGGGGGATTGTGCTTAAGGAAAATAGAGAAATAATCTTGCAAGAATATCATATGCTAAGACTAGGGAATGTTTAACCTTTGAAAAAATAATTAACCAACAGGCCAAACTACCAGTCAGCATATACTGGCAAATAGGAGCACATCAGGCAAGAAGGAAACATCAGCATTTAGAGATAATAAAAACTGAGAGAGGCCTTGGCCTGAGGTACAAACTCTGTGATGCTCAGTATACTGATATTAGACCCAACAGCCTTCTGTTTGTAGGGCTTCAGACAAAGAAGAGTTTTTTTACTCAACAGAACTTTATTTCTGCTTATTCAGAAAGCCTTCTCCTCCTGTGAGTACATTCATAAATGTACCAGGGTCCATACCAGCTATATTGTTTGCCACATTAATCCAAGTAGGAGGCTGTTCAGACCTTTTCTTTTTGTGGAGATGCTTTTCTAATTCCCAGTCTGTGACTGGTCTCTTGCTTGTGTTGCCTGTCCATGGGAAGATTCTGCAAGTGCCTGATATTTTTAACTCAAAAAAATTAAATTACCTTCCCTATTAGACCTTTCACTGCCAGGCTGAAGCCCTTTTCTGATAAGAAATCCTTCCACTTCCAGAAGAAGTGCGGCAGATGAACCCCCCACAGGGTATTGTGCAGTGCCTCTGTTGATAAAAATCTCCCTCAGTCTACCCCACATTTAACTTGTCTCTTTTCAGGGTTTCATCCCATAAGATCCTGCTCTGATCAGCTTGTCCTGCCTACAGTTGCTGTTCCCTGCTCATGGCAAAAACCCTCTCACAGCAAAAAAACCCCTGCACTGCAGTACAGCGTTTTTATGTTCTTTCCATCTTGTTAGGGTCGAGATGAATGCACAGGAGACAGGCGCAAACTTCTCGAGATTGGTCTTGGATGTTTATTAATTCTTATCTATTTTACAGTTCTACAAAGCCTGAGTTCTGTTGAATTCCACTAACAAGGCACAAAATGGCTAACTATCTTTCTTTCCAAGGTCTTTTACGGCTGAACTATCCAATTAAGACTTGACACCTAAGTTATTTTTACTTTTAACCCAATGACTAATCACCTGAAGCCTGCACTGCGGACTTTCTGACCAATTACATAACACCACCAAAATCCATGAAGAAGGAAGAAGATGATGAAAAAGAACAACCTAGCCAACACCCAAAAACCTCTATCTTGACTTTAAATCTTAAACCCCAAGTTTTCCACCCTGTGGTGTCACACACTTCTATATAAACTACACACTTGATCTCAGTGCTATCAATAAATTTTGGAAGCCTTCTCCACACCCTCAGGTCAAATGTACTACTCTCTTGTGGGTCTGTGTCTTTCAACACAGAAAATTTAAAATTCTCAGCATCCAGGGGTCCAACACTGCAGCTCAATAGAGTGATCTTCAAAGTTATGCACCCTTTCTTCTGCAATTCTCTCTCCTTTTTTCCGGTCAGTGCTGCTGTCAATCCTCATCCAGGCCTGGGACACACCAGGGGATGGGCCAGGGGAGAAGCACAGGCTGCTCACCATGTACTTGAGCTGGGATGCATCCAGGAGGAGAGCAGAAGTGAGCATAAAGGAGAGGAGCACAGAGGACAGGCATCCTAGGATGCACAGTGGAAATTCTGCCAAAAAATGTATGTTCTCAGAGATGAAGAGTTGCACAGGTTTCTGAGGCAGATTGATGTTAAAACCTCTAGCTTTCATTCCTGGAAACACAAATCCGTGGGTGATTTCTGGCCACGTGACCATTCTCAACCCAGCTCTTGAGGAAGTGTTTCCTTACTTTACCCTGGGGTTGTTTTTGCACTGTCTGGATTTGTTGGTGGCTGTTCCTTCCATCTGTCCTCATCTCCTGGAAAGCCACCCTGCCATACAAAGGAAGCTCCCAGGACCTCCAGAAAGGGAAGCAGCTCTAACACTAGACCACATTTCCCACCTTGGCTGCTCTGGGCAGAAGCCAGTGGGGATGGTGTCCTGTACAGATGGGAACCTGATCCATTAGAAATCCATGGCTCCACAAAACCCCCCAGTTTTCCTTTTGTTTCTGCTATTATATGGTAAGAACCAGAGATAGATGTTTTTCTTGGATTCCAGCAAAAAGTCCTCTGATGATACATTTCTACTTCTCCCAGACCTCAGATGTGTCTGATAAATACATTTTGGGTTTGTTTCTAATAGGAAATCTAACCACTCTTAAGACTTTGAAGGCAGAGGTGAATTGTGTCAAGCTTTATTGTGATTTATAGATAAGACTATTCAGCTTTATCACTGTCTGGTTAGATGGCACTGCAGTACGTGACAGCCTGGCATGAAATTTTCCCTCACCCTCTAGATAAGTCCAACTCCCTTTTTTTTCCCTTATAGATTATAGGTGTAAAGGACAGAAAATGTAAAATTACTGAGAGCTTAGCACTAAAAAATAACGGTATGTTATAGTGACATCATTAACTACTTCCACCTGGTTGTTATGAAACTCAAAAATGCATTTGGACAAAGATGTCTGACATAATTCAGGGCATCTGGAGAAGCTGGAATAATGAGGAGCTGCACCATGAACACACACACACACAAGATTTCACCTTTCTTCCTGAGTTAATTATCTCTGAGAGAGGAGGCAAGCTCAGAATTGGTATTTACTGTTGTATGCATGTCATATCTCCTTAAAGACTCAGATTTGAAAAAAATAATTAATTTGACAAAAAAAAAATTACAAGTACTGGCTTTGTCGGTGAAATTCCTTTTAAGATATTTAAGTTTGTTTTCAATTAAGCATGAACATAACCCCACTGAGTGCCAAAGGTCCATGGGGAACATTCAAGGTACTGCAGGGCCTGTGCCTTTCTTATGAGGAGAAAATCTCTAGAGAAAGTTATGCACAGAGATCTCACAAAAAAAGCATTGCCCTCATATATACTTCTACCCAATGGAAAAGTCTGGCCCTACTTCCTGAAATCTAAAACAGTAGAATGAGTACATAATATCAGTATTCAGCTTTCTAATGAATAACTGAAATGTTCCTTTTTCAGAAATTAGTACTTTAAGCTGTACGAACAACAGAAATAAATAGTCCATAACATTTTTAAACTGTCACCCTCACTTTTCTTGTGCATTCAGCCATTTATATTTCTGTACATTCTAAGAGCTAATCAAATTTGGCCAAAAATGGGATTTGACAGAAAGTATTCACCCTGGTAAGACCCATTTAGTGATCAAATAACTTAGTTGCTGGGTAGTTAGAACACCCTTGCTTAGCGTGTCCTATTCACTCTTGTCACCTTGATATTTTCCCCTCATGCATTTGCTCTTGCCTTTATGTGCCTGTAACAGACCACGGCTCACTCCTGAGTCACGAATTTCCTCCTGTCTATGCCTGTCTTGTTTTTCTCTGGCTCTACCACAATCTTAACTTTTTATTTTGTCTCTGCAGTGTTGTTTAGCTTGCTTTGCTCTCCTTTTTCATCTCATTTCTTATTTCAGAAGCTTCTCTCAAAATCCTTGTTGTCTTTTTCACAACTTATCAATCTTCCCTTCACTTTCCCTTCTCCACATCTGCCTACCTCCACATGTCTCCAGATATTTTTATGAAACATTCACACGAGAGCTTCAGAACAGCTGCGGGCAGAGCATCCCTGAGAGAGGAAGAGTGGGGGCCCTGGTACATATGGCTGGGAGCCAGAGGGGTCTGGAAAATCAGTTTAGCCATTTGTCTTATACCACACCTCCCCACAGTGCCCTCTTCTTGCCTGTGAACTGCAAGCACAAACTATTTTACCTGACACAGCAACGTGCTTCTGAGATAAACCCCCTGCAATGCACCCTGTGGATCGAGCTGGGAGCCCCCTCTGAGCTCCTGTGTCAGCCTCTCTGCAGCTGTGCTGGTTGTGAAGGCAGACCAGGTACCATTCCTCAGTCACCAAGCCACAGCACCAGGGCCATAAAGTCTCCTTAGTGACTAATGTGCAACCTGAGAATAAAAATAGGTATCACCAAGAATAAAAGCATGGATGTTATATATGGTGTACCAAACACCTGATCCTCAGTTTTCCTGCATTTACATTATTATGGTCAGAAACAACCAAATCAGCTCAGAATAGTGATTTAATCACACATTTCCTCACGTGGTCCATTCTATTTGGCAATTACCTGACTCTGGCCAAATTTTGTCAGCCACCAACTATTCTAGCAGGGGGCCAAAATGCTGTTCAACTTATAACATGAACTTTTTGTAACGTGTTTATTTTTACCATTGCATTATTTTCCTTTCTGCCTATTTATTTACATTCCCTGAGCCTGCATATGCACTTTACTGGGATGTGTCTTGACAGTCAGCTTTCTCTGTTATGGCCATTTGTGTTGGTTTTTTTCCTAGAGTGATTATAGCAGCTTATGCCTGGAACTCGCCATCAATGACATGTCTAATCTCTAGGTTGTTTTTCCATGCTCTGATATGACAGGAGGCAGAGTTGTCTTTCTCCAGAGCAGATCACTGACTCTTCCTATCATTTATTTATGCATGATCTGTTCAAGAATAACAATAAAATAAACCTAACAGAACAGTTTCTGGGAAATGCCAGGATTCTGCTTCCAGTTCTGTTCATAGATGCTCCTCTATATTTTTTACATTGTGTTAAATCCATACAGAACATCACCCAAAGAAAGAAATATGATTTATTATTATTTTTATAACTGAATCTTTACCTCCATGAAGGTTAAAATCCCTTCCATCAAGGTTAAGTTCTGTCTATAATAGGCAATGCATATTTGTACAGTAACAATTTGTCCACGGCTTAAAGAGTTTTTAACAAAAATAGGATATACAAAGGCAAAGAGAGGAAGAAAATGTTATTACCCCCACTATATCCCTTGCTGGGCAAGACAGAGGGAAAGACCAAGTAGCACAAGACAAATTGCAAGCGGTTTTGGTGGCAGAGAAGACTTGTCCTGGGCACCTTGAATATCCCCACCACTAAGGTCAGCCCCTCTACAGCTACCAGAGATTATATTAATTTTACTCCATCATAGGAAGAGACCAGCCTGAAAAAAACTTTTTTTTTTTTGAGTGATACAGTGTTGTAGTGAAGTGTCTCAGACACCTTTCCCCACAGTCTGTAAGCTGAGGGGAAAACACCATGACAAGACTGTAAATCACACTCCCAGACAGACATTGAGCAGATGCAGAATATGTGTTGTTTAGCTGGGAAGAGCATCATCCTCAAGTACTGTTGAAGTGAAATCTCAGGGGGTAACAGGAGCCTGAACAGGGGTGTTGTAGTTACAAAAAAAGCCAGCACCCATTAATTCTCTCCTGAACCACCCATTTGTGCTCCCTGCAGCCAGAGCCCCGCCACGCGCTGCCCTTTCCCAGCCACCCCAATATCCATCACAGCTCTGTTCCCACAGTCCTGACACTGACATTCTGAAAGCAAATCATCAGCTCCCTGGCATCTCCATTTTGTTTGACATCCAGCAAGACAATGAGCCACTGTGACAAATTACTAACATCAGAAATCCCATCAAGGAATATTGTGACAAATAGAAACTCTGCAATTACTTCTTTCATAGCCCTCGACATCGTGTCTGCAAGTAGCATCAATCAGACCATTCAAGATACGATCAGACAGTCTCTGAAACCCCTTTGCACTCTCCAGATGTGCCATTACACGCTTTACTTGAGGTGAACTGTTACTAATTTTAATATAGATCTTCTCATCTTGGATGATATTTTGATCTTTTTTCCTGTTTTGTCATCATGGCCCTTTTTGTCAGGAGAGAATCAGAAATGCTCTAAGGTGCATCTTTTCAAGGGTAGCCTCAAGTAATTTTACTGAACAATATAAAAAAACCACTTTATCATCAATAATGTCCCTTATCTCCACTAACACTTTTATATAAATGTTGACAATATATCTAAACCAGATTGCTTTACACAAGAACACACACAATGCTCAAGGACTGACATATGGTAAAAGTCTGTGGGGTTAAAGCCTAGTACAGTTATTGGACTTTGTGTCAAATAAACTCCAAGAAAGCTTCAAAAGAATAAACACTATATTAATGCTAATATTTGAGCTATTTATGAAAATATTTGATAAAGCATTAAAATAAGTACTCAAATTTAAAAAAACTAAAGTGATCCCAGTCAAATTAAAAAAAAATATTATTGTTTATTCTTTGAGAAACCATAAAAATCCAAATTTTTTTGATCCTTCAGAGAGCCCTCAATGAAGTCAAACTTAACAACACAAATGGAACCCTTGTGGCTGTTTATGAAGACTGACAGATAAGCAGACCTTCTTGAAAGGCAAGCATGAGCTCCTGCCTGCTCAAGGTATTAATTTGCAACATAAGGATTATATAATGAAATTTAAAGGACACAGATCAGGTTTTATGATGGAACTGTATTAGTGCACAGGCAGATAAATTTCTCTTCAGTTACTTCTAAAACATGACAGTTTAGAATTTGTACATACTGGTAAAACTGTGCATACTGAGAAACCATAATAGCTTGGAGAGTTATTTATTATTTCAGCTTAGATGTGATCTTAACACACTTCTGGTACTCAGATTTGAGTAATAATGCCAAAGGTGTCAAGGAGTTAGAAAGTTGAGATAACTTAACTAATTCGTACTTGGCCATCCCACATTTGGGTCCACTGAAGCCTAATTCTAGAGAAACCAGGAATGTTCCAGATTTTGTCTAATAAGCGAGCTACACACACTCCAAATGGGCAGTGAAAACAAACTGTTAACAAGTGCCACAGCATGAGATATTAATGTGACTAAATATGCTCCTACTGAGAATTGAAAATTCTATTAAGAATTAACGATATTTTAGGTTTCATGAGATGATTTCACCAGTTAACAGCATTTGTAATTTTCAGCTGCTTAATGCTCTGTAATAGAAAACACACTGCAAAAGTAACGGGCGAGTTGCTGATGCTCTTCACATCAAATACAGAAAATCAATTCACGCAAACAACAACACGGGCTTGCTTCATGTTTTTACACTTCATTTCCACCGAGCTGAAACCACTCCAGACATTTCCAGCTGTCACTTCCTGTCCCACAGGGGATCTGGAATGTGCATTGAGATGCCTGGAGAGTTTTGGAGATAAAAGCAGTTGGGTGGAAAAGAGGGGCCCAGTACACGCTGGCAGAAGAGACTTTCTGGCAGCAGCAGGGAGTGTGGTCTGCTCTGCACAGTGAATACACAGATGTTATACAGGCCTTATGGATTCCTTTTTTGGAGCTTATTTCCTAAAACTCATTTATACGTGTTGACCCCTTGAAGAGGTATATTGGTGACTGTCTTGCATGTACTTTAAAGGGATCAATTAGAAAGGTTTTTCAATGTAGGTAGGAAATTAACTCCCTCAATAATGGGACCTCCCAGAGGGCTTGGCATGGTCATGTAATCAAGTCAGGCCTGTGCTTCTTGTCAGGACCATCTAACAAAAAAGAAATTAGAAATGATAGGTGGTGGGGAATTTCCTACAGTTCAAAGAGATTTACAATTTCAGAGTGAAAGTTCGTGACATGTCTTTTCAAACCTCTGTCACAGACTTGTGGCTAAGCTCATTCATTTCTGCTCATGTGGTCCTGAATCATTACAGATTGTTGGCATTCTGTGAGAAACTGCATTTATTGGGAAGGGATTTGTGCTATCTGATGGGAAAGAGCCCATTGATTTTTTTTTTCAACCTGCTACAACAACAGCTCTTGAAGCTGAAGAGATCCTTTTATGCATTAAAACACCACAGATGACCAGTAATAATTCAATGGATAATATTTATGTATTCAGTAACAGCTTACACACAGCCCAAGATATTGAGGGATGAACCATGCCAATGGTTTAATTTAGTGTAACCATTTCATTCTTAGTATATTAAAGTACTTTGCTGGGGAAGGGATCAGGTACAAGTTGGATGAAAAGGACGTGGGAGTGTCATGGGAACCTTAATTTCACTTGCACCAGCAGAGTGAGAGTGTTCTGAATGCTAGAGAAGGAAACTGGCTCAGAAGAGTTTGGAAGATAATCCCATTCACAAAATCACTGAAGCTGGAAGGATAAATTCGGAGCTGAGGGAGTAGCTCCATTAGTTGGTGGTGTTGAGGAGCTTTATGCTTCTTATGAGCTTTGAGTAAAGCATGAAAACTTGGTAACTTTTCTCAGGCTTTATAAGAAAATAACTGGGACAATTAAGACCTGTTAGCCTTACACAATTAGATTATCAAAAGACTACAAATTTTTCCTGAAGCTGGTAAAGCCAAAGATGGCATGGACTCTCATGAAGGTCTGATTTTTTTCTTCTCAGCCAGATGAAATGAGCTGGAAGAAAGAACAGCGGCAAGAGAGATCCAAATGATCTGACAAAAGACGGATACAGCACAATGTAATGGTTGTGTGGTAAAGGATGTGTGGCAATGCATTATGCTTGCATATTTTCTACTGACTTCCAGTCTTGTCAGCCCTCCCCTTGTACACTGACATGTCCTAGCACCCAATTTGTAATTTTACTACAAAGATGTGGAAAATGCCTGGAATTGCCTTGTGTTGTGGTAAAACTGAGCTTTCCAGCCTTCCAGACTACCTCAGCTTAAAGTTCTCTTAGAGATGTTACCAATCTGGCATGTTAGGAGTCTGGCTTGAGCCAAAACTGAGTTTAAGCTTTTGCTTTCTGCCTTATACTCTTTGGAGGACTACAGGGACAGAGAAACAAACCACACATTTACAATAGAATGTAATGAGATTGACCCCCATAGTAAATATGTCTCTTAAAAATATTTGGTTGCTTAAAGACTTTTTAGTAAAGTCATTACTGCTTATAAGAAGTATTTCTGTATCCTCTGGGTAACTGATGTTTTCAGTATGTGCTCCAGCATTTCTTTTGAAGTAAGGGGCTCTTCTACCCCATCATCCTGATGCCACAGTGACAGCTGGCAGTAAAGGAGTTAAGAGGAGGCTGATGAAAAAGTTTCTCACTGACAGTATGCTGGATCTCAGCATAAAGTGAATTTTCTGCTAATTTGGAAGGTGGTCATCAGACTTTAATAAGGCCACACCACTTGAATGACGAAGGAAGGGCACAAATCAGGAGTGTGTTGGGAAAGACCTACAGAGTGGAAGGCTTAATGAAAGTTGTTGTACTACACCATGGTCAATCAGCTCGACCATGCACACCTCAGTTACCAAGGCCTAGCAAACTGCCTCAAAAATGCACTTGGATTTAAAATGCTTCACTGAAACACAGGCAGCAAATGTTCAACATTTACTAAATATTTAAAAGAACCATCTCTTTTATACCTAAAACCACAGGAAGATCCTTCCTCTTTCTGCTGCTGGAAGCATTAAAAAATGCATCTATGATTATGTGAACTCCCATTTTCTGCTGCAGCAAATGGCTATGGCTCCAATGAGCCATTGAAGGTCTGTCTGCGGTTCATGGATTAATTTTTGAATGCTGTCAGCAATAACCAGATTTTTCTTTGCTTTAATTTTGGAGCTTGGCACACAAGGCATTGCAAGGCAGCCCAAGACAAACCAACTGAATTTGGTCTGTGTGTGAGATGAACTTCTCATAGTTTAGGTCTTTTTACACTCCTCTACCTTTCATCCTGCCCTCTTATCTGCTCCTATCCTGTATCTTAAAGCTCAACCTAAAGCTTATCAAACCAAAATGTAAACCCTCATTGAATGCAGCAGACTTTGGATCAGGCCTGTAGGGATTAATGAGCATGGAAATGGATCCCTGCTGTGAGCTGTGAGCCCCCTCAGGGCTCAGGAGCATCAACAGACCCCACAGGGCCACACCCAGAGCTGGCTGGTGGCACCAGGACTGATGGCAGCCTCAGACAGCTTTTGGGTTTCAGAAGTTGTGGCATATTGATCTGACAGGCAGAGGAGCTACTGTGCAGGTATGGGGAGGCTCTAGGGAAGGATTTCACAGGGTTGGAAGCTTCTTAGGCCCATCTCAAATTTTCATTTGTGTTATCTTAATAGGCTTTTCCTCTCAAGCCTCCTGGGGTCTAAGGGGGAAAAAAAAAAGGGATGAAAAAATTAATTCAGGTTCATGTTCTTTTGTGACTGCTCCTACTGAGCACAATAAACTGGCATGCTGCTTTTAATTAGCATTTAGTTAACTGCTCATTTTTGTGCAGGAACTATGCACCAACTCCAGTCAACACAAAGGTGCTGAACTGAGGACAGGGAGATACTGCCTGGGGGAAGATCCTGTCAGGGTGGAATTATTTAAATAGCAACCTTTTAGATTTCAGTGCATGGGCACTGATTCTGTCTGATTTGAAACCATACAGATAAAAACAACAAAATTTGAGCAGAAATCTAGTTATTATTGATAACTCATCTGAGGTAACAAACTTCAAATTGCTATCAAAGAATGGAATAACAGAACACACTGAGTTGGAAGGGACTAACAAGGATCATCAGCATCCAACTCCTGGCCCTGTGCAGGACAGCCCCAAGAGTCACACCCTGTGCCTGAGAACATTGTCCAAATGCTTCTTGAGCCCTGCCAGGCTTGGTGCTGGGACCACTGCCCTGGGGAGCCTGTTCCAGTGCCCAGCCACCCTCTGGGTCAAGAACCTTTCCCTGATCCATCCTAAACCTCCCCTGACACAGCTTCAGGCCATCCCCTCAGGCCCTGTCACGACAGAGCAGAGATCAGTGCCTGCCCCTCCTCTTCCCCTCAGGAGGAAGTTTTAACAGCAATGGTGTCTCCCCTCAGTCTCCTCCAGGCTGAGCAGAGCAAGTGACCTCAGCTGTCCTCACACGGCTCCCCACCATCCTCCTGCCGCTCCTTTGGATGCTCTCCAGTAGTTTAAAATCTTTCTTACACTGTGGCACCCAAAACTGCCCCCAGCACTGGAGGTGAGGCCACCCCAGAGCAGAGTGGGACAATCCCCTCCCTTGCCTGGCAATGCTGTCCCTGGTGCCCCCCAGGATATGCTTGGCCCTCCTGGCTGCCAGGGCACTGCTGGCTCATGTTCAATTTGCCACAGATGAGGATCTCCAGGTCCCTTTCCCCATCTCTCTCCATCCTTTCATTCCCCAGTCTGTCTGTACATCCAGGGTTGCCCCATCCCAGGTGCAGAATCCAGCTCTTGCCTTTGCCAAACTTCACATGGTTGGGCATTGCCCATCTGTCACATTTGCTGAGGCCTCTCTGCAGGGCCTCACCTGCTTTTGGGGGAGCCCACAGCTCCTCCCAGTCTTGTATCATCTGCAAATTTACTTAATATCCCTTCGAGTCCTGCATGCAAGCTGTTTCTGAGATGTTGAAGAGCACTGGGCCCAAGGCAGAGCCCTGCTAGTGGCTGTGCATTAAAACAGAACGGGGTCCTACCAGGAAAACACAAAACTGAGCTCAGCAATCAGTGCCTAAAACCACAACAAACAAATTAAAGATGAACGAAAAATTAAAGATCATCTTGGCAGAAAAGGGAATGAATCCAGCTGTTGGCTGAATTCATAAACAGGGCAGTAAGAACTCCACAAACATGCAGATGGGCATGTGCATAAAACGAGCTCCTGGCATGTGAAACGTGCATGTCTTTTCAACTGAAGAAAAAATATAGCTCTTGCCATGTCTTTCAAGAGTTGTGAAATCCTGAAAGAGTATCTTCTTTCCCAGGTTTAAGAAAATATTGAAAATATTGACCTCCTTGTTTGTCCCACCTGCTGTTCTTGGTCAGTATTCTCCAGACAGGAGCCTGAACTCAACAGTGAGCTGCATTAGTTGGAAGCCACTGATAATTTTCCTATACCCTGTCTTTATTATCATGGGAAATTAAACCACATTAGCTGTCTTTGGAAAAAAAAAAAAAAAAGAAGGTAGTTTAACAATTTCTTCCAGGCAGAAACAAAGCATGTATGCTTTTAAACTCAGAGAGGAAACCAGGAATGTTTTACCATTATTTCATTATTAATACTGCTAAGCATAGCTTGGTGTACCTGAGAAAGTCTGTATAACAACCATCACTGAACACAACTTTTTACATGCCTTGTAAAATCAGGGCATTTTTGAGCACTAAAAGGTTGCTGGAAAGTCACTCAGCACTACCAGAGCATCATTTCATTATCATAAGCTTGGTTGTATTAATTTCATAAAGAAAAAGAAATGCAAAATGGACAAAAAAAGGGATGTACTATTGCAGAATAGTAAAAATTGTAACTCAAGATATTAATCACACTGAATCCCGTGAGTTTTTGGCAGACAATAAATGTGTGATAGATTGATCTCTAAAATCACATGCATATTATGAGCATAATCCTCACTTTAATGCAGGGTCATAGAATTTTACAGCCTCATAAGCTTGCAAGGTTTCACCTGGAACATCAAAACAATTGCTAAAAGCATAATAAATTCTACAGCTAGCCATCTGCTTACCCTCCTGACCTTTCAAATCTTATAAAAACCCAAGCTCATAATTTTTCACTCTATGAATTTCAACCTTTTTTTTTTGTTTAATACAGTATATTCAGAAGGTTACTTCATCTTTTCCATGTAATAAAGGGGATCCATTCCATTTGATAATATTTTGTGGCAACAGACATTTTTTCTTGAAAGGATTTTGAGTGCTGTCTCTGGAGCTAATGGGATTGTGGGGCATTGCCAGTTGTTTTATCTGCGTGGAAACATTTATTTTGAGTCATGCTCTTCTTGTATGGGTTCACCCATCAGTCCCTATTGGAAATTACATCCAGCAAGTGCTCTGAAAGAAGGTTAAATAGCCCCAGTGTCTGTTTCCTGCCTTAATCTCTGGAACTGTGAATCACTTCTGCTTTGTTTTTCAGAAAGTCATAAAGGTTAAGGTTTCCTGTTTCTCAGTACTGAAATATTGTATCTTTCCCTGATATTAATATTTCTATTCCAGTTAGAATAGACAACTGGGAATATAAAACCCATTGGTACAGTGTTTTAAGGCATTGTACTACACCAATACCTTTATATTGCCCAATACCATTTCTCCAAAAGTGATCCTCATTTTTTTAGGATTTAAAAAAAAGTTTCCCCTATACCACTGGCAAGTAAAATATGCATGCTCCTATGGATGTCACAAAGAGCCACTACTTAATGTTCAGAAATATAAAATGAAAAAAATTCTTGTTATATTCTTGTTATTAATTCACTCGAATGACTTTTGACAGTTCTTTCAAAGATTCTACATTTATCCTCATCAATGAATCACAACAAGAATTATAAATCCACACGCAGTTCTGAAAGTTTTGATTTTGAAACAACAACAACCTTTTTTAGATTAGCATTACCAATTCTCCCCTGCCCCAAAATTCATTTATAGTCATGTTATTTTGTCCAGTTTCCTGACAAGGGGAAATTCTGTGCAGTCTCTCCATATGGCTGTCTCCTTTAATAATCCTTGAACTTCCTGGCCACTTTTTAAAAAGGCATGGCTTTTAGAAGTGTGAAACCACTGCAAATATAATGAAAACAGTTGACTGTTGAAAAGGGATCCAAATTATTGCCTCAGCTGAGGGAAAGATCTTTTCCCATTCTCAGAGATAAGAGCCAGCAAATCAGCACACATGTGCTCTGAACGAGCCACAGCAATTTGTCCAGCCAAATGAACTGGGGATGCTGCAGGCAGATAGGCTTCCTGCAAGGGGGAGATTGTCAAGGAATAATGAAAGAACCAGAGGAAACTGGTTGTAACTGGCAGTAAGATATTAGAGAATATAAGGTAAAAATCCTGGAAAGAACGATTTTTAAAATCAGGTTCTGCTCACAAAACAATTCTTCTTCAAAATAAGAATTATACTACGGTACATTAGTTCATCTCTTTATGATCTTTATTTTAAAATACTTTTAAATTAAAGGTATGAGTCAGTGTTTCAAAGAAACAGCAGAATACCTGCCTTTTCTCCATACTGTGATGTACAGGATGCAGGAATCCACTTCTGGGAACCATGTAGTCAGAATATGTCAGGAGAAAGAGCTCTCAGTTTGAATTCTTGACACATTCAGTGAATTAAGGTAGCCCATGGTTCTGCCTGACAGAGAAAAGATTGTTTGCTAGTAAATCTGCCAGTTGTACTGTGTTAGCAAAGCACTAAATGCAAACTCCTCCCTGAGAAAGTGTGGACACTTCCAGGGGCTCTCCCAGCACAGGAGATCACATCCAGTATCAAAGCCTGACTTCTAGGAATTACATCCTTAAAGGGGAGGAGGAAATGAGAAAAACTGAATAGACCATTGAGGTGAATGATTGTTGTTGAGGGAAATACCAGTTATTATTTTCTTTTGGTCTGTTTTTTTTGCCACAGTTGAGAAGCTCAATAATCAATAAAAATTGTTATTAAACAAACAAATTGCTACCAAACCAAAGAGTAGATTTAGAATAGTGTAAAAAATTAGAAATAATTCAAAATCCATATGTGCAAGTGTTGATTTTCAAAAATGCAAGCTACTTAATAGCCTTGGAAAACTACATCAGCAAAAATCACATTCTCATACAACCTCCTATGTCATCCTGGGCTGCCCTCCCTTTTCGTATTTCCAAGCTGAAGGTTGGATTCACAAAGATGCATGTGCTCTCCACAAAGGGCAGCGCTTTCCAAAAACAGTTTTAACAAGCTGTCTCCACAGTAAAATAGACCAGATCTCCTTCTCCCCTTTTCTCCTTGTAAGCAATTTTGCTTTGAGATGGGATGAAGTTTTGACTTGAATTGAAAGTGGATGAGATGGATCTAATCCTAAGGCCTCATCAAGTCTCCAAGGCACACATGCAGCATTTTGTTTTTCAGCCACACTACTTGCACCAAGTGAGGAGGATCCTCACCACAAACAACTCAGAGAAAGTTGTCCAGGAGGGTGAAGTGCTCACAGAAATCTAGAATTTCATGCAAAGTTCCAATTGCATGGTTTATGAAAGGACTATTACGAAGTAGAGTGTGGGTATGAGAGATTGCTCTACTAGAGTAACCAAGACATTGGTGTGAAGTTTGCAGACTGAGCAGTAGCTGAGTACAGGGGGACAGGATGGCAGCAATAATACTCAGGGCATCTCTTCACGTTGTCTTTAATGACATTCATCCCACAGGCCAGCAGCAAGCTTGCTTTACACACTGAATCCTTGAGCTGAGATCTCTTTCACTACACAAAATGACAGCTTCTGCCACCTGACACTGCTTCTCTAGTAACACATTAAATGGTCCTCAATTTCTAAGAAAAGGAATACCAGAAATCAAAGAGAATTCTGAGATCTCAAGTCACATCAGCAACATTAGCCAAACTAGGAGAAGATGTATTAATATCTTTGGAAGGGCCTAATTATGAGAAGAAATGGGGTATTCTCCTTGTCAGGACACTAAGCACTACCAGTTCAAATACATATACAAAAAAAAATTATCCCCTCTAAGAAAACATGGCAGTACTCCCCTGGAGAAGTAAAAAACCTAGAGAAGTTTCAGGATGGGAAAAACTTTCCACCTTTCTACTGAGATATCCATCTTGTCAGGGTTATTTCTTGTACACTCTTAGGGCAATACAAACAACTAGCCAAAATATACCATAGAGGATATTTTGGTTTTTGTTGTTGGAAATCCTCCTTACTATCTTTTCTTGTCATTGGGCCTCCTTTTCTCATCATTATTCTCCAGGCTCACTCCCTTCTGACTTAAAATTTAAAACATGGAAGATGGGGAAATTTGTCAGCTTGCTGAAGGGAAAAGCACAGATCTTGGGGGTAAGATCCTCGAGCAATATAAACATATCAGAGCTGTAAATAAGGAACCTCCAGTGATGTACCAGGTGCAGCTCCCACCTCCTTTCCGTTTGTCTATGGGGCAGAAGGGCTGGCAGGTGTGGGTGTGGGGTTTTTTTTGGAAACCTATATTGTTCTAATTGGCTATTTACTTAATTAGTGCCATTAGATGAACTATGTATGGTAATAGATTCATAAACATGAATAGAGAGCTGCCATCATGTTATTTCTCTTTAAATATCTACTTGCAGGGTATAGACCTGTGGAACAGCAATTATGAGAGCATCCTGGTTTTCAATAATACATTAAATGCAAGATGTATGCTGCCCCTGGAATATATGTGTGAGTGAACAGTAGCACTTGTTTACAAATACTTGAGTTGGAGAGCCAATGTTCAAGGGTACATCTGCCAAGTGTCTGTCCAAGGCCACGCCACATCAGGTTCTGATTTGTTAAAGAGTTGTAAAGGAGGTCAAGACTTAATTTGCTTGGATTCTTGGGTCTGTCAGTCTTCATTCAAAGTCTGTGGAAAAACCACACACTCTTTGTAGATGCTGTAACAATCTAGCCCGACCAAAGAATAAAATAGCAGCAGAATTGAACACTGTGAATTAGTGTGACAAGTAACAACCTTCAGAGCAGAGATTTCACTACCTACAGGCTACAGCAGATTAAGAAAAACCTTGCTCTTGACTGCATGGCTCACATGATTAGTCATTTTTAGTGGCCTGCTGAAATTAATTTTCTTTGTAAAAGAAGTATTTTTATTCCCTGTTTGCTGTATTGGCTTGCAGTTATTTATTTCTTTTAAACTTTAAAACACAACTCCACTAATCACACAGTTACTCACTTTGAGAGAAGGAAATTGTTATAGCATTTGTTCATATTTATCATTATTCCAAGGGTTTTATAATTATTATAATAGTCATCATCAACCATATTATTGTAGTACCCAATTTTTTCCTGAGTGCTTGACACCTCTGATTAATAAAGTTAAATGGTTGTAGATGGCCTCTAATTTCCCAGCCCATTGCTGGCTTTTCTTTGCATGCATCAGTGTATTCTATCTAAATCTTCTTGCTCCTCATTCTGCTGCCTGCAGGAGACAGAAGCTGTGAGCAGCAGAAAGACCACGTTCCCTAGTAACTTGTACCTTCCCAGACTGCATTCCTAATCTTGTTGTGAGGATTTTTCCTGACAGATATGCAATTGCGGCTCTTTCACATGGCCTCTCCTCTCGTGCAGGGCAGGAGCCCTCACTTTTGGTAGCTATTTCCCATTAACCAGTGTTTCTGACCAGGAACATCCTCCTTTTCACCGAGCACACCTGCTTGTCACCCTGCAGTGTCACATGATGAAACCCAATACATTCTCAATTTCCTACTGCACATTGATTACAAACCCCTAGCCAAGGATTGTAAAGCTAAACACATCAAAGGTCACATTTACTCATATTTGTTCAGGTTTAGTTCATGGTATCATTTTGCACCATTCTAAATGGTCACTCTGTTTTCACACTGCTCTGAAATGACAGCTTGGCTTCTTCTGACACATCTGAGGATAACAGAGTAGTGAGCTTTCATAAGGTGCTGCTAGATATATAAACTATGCCCTCGATTTTTTGTCTGTCTAGAAGACCACTTATGTTATACATAATGGCTGAAGGAACAATTTAAGGGCTACTTTGCATTCTCAGTCAGGTTAATTATGAAGACACATCCTTTATGTTGCTGTAGAAATCAGAAACAAGCACATAATTTTTTCTCATTTGAAAATAAATACAGACGATTCTATGTGGCCTTTAATTCACTGTTATTATCCCAGACTGAAAATCAGAACATGAAAGGAGAGAGATGAAGTGAGGAAAGTCAAAGGAAGGACAGAAACATATGTGTGGAAATTACTCTCCATGTTTTCAGGCTATACAGGTATCCACAGGACACATGGAATTGTGAAAGTTTGTGTGATACTGAGACTTTTAGGCTGTTAAAGTTTTTTTTTTTTAAAGAATATTTTTTTGGGATGCACAGTCAAAAAATAACTCTATCCCCCAAGCCTTACTAGTGGGTGCTCCTGTGACCCTGCACCAATACAATTTTGTCCCCAGAACAGACTCATTGCAGCCATTAATGAGTCCTGAAAGTGAGGAAAGCAAAGACATTTTCCCATCAGGTTCCTACTGCAAATTGTGCATGAAAATAACTGAGGCAAGAAGAGTTTGGCATCAGTGTGGGTTGAAGCTAAGATCTATCTCAAGAATTTAAATCCGCGATCTTTGATTCAAGAAATGATACCCAATATGAGAAATCTTTTGGCTACAAAGATTCCTTCCCTGATAAGAGCAGGATAGTTTGAGTCTTCTGTCCAAAATATTTTAATGGACAGTATTGGCAGAGGTTAAAGTAGCATTACTGATACTGTGTGTATTTATAAATGTTAGTGTTGATTTCAATTTCACACTCCTCACACATCATTCCTTTTTTTCCCAGATGGAGATTACTTGCAACACAGTGGGTTGCATGTCATCCTGTACTTCCCAATTCCCTCAGAAACCCTCCAGCTGAAGGATTTTTGGGTTGTGGTTTTTTTTTTTTTTTCATTTTCTAGGAGAAAGCAGTACAGGCAGCCTTCTCTGTCACTAAATGATGTTATTTAACTAGAGTTTATCACTCTTAGCTACCAGGACACCAAAGGACAACTTAAGGGAGGAAAAAAATGAAATACCAAAACCAAGGGAGAAGTGATGGATTATTCTGAATGTTTTGTATCCCAGATAGACCCACTGAACCTGCCAGCTTTTCCAGGGCACATTTGAAGAGTGTGAGGATGGATGGTAACAGGTTTTCACAACACAGGGTGGAAGGAAAAGAAATATCACTAGCAGGAAAAAAAAAACTAACTCTTTTCAATGACAAATGACCCAATTTGTTCCTCCCCAGTAACTGTGGCAACTTGGTACAGCTTTGCAAATCTCTGTCATTGCTGCTGTGAATTGGTTGCTTTAAATGGATCCCCATTTTTGTTAAAGCCAGGCATGGCAAATTGCCTGTAAGTAGTTTTGGGTCAGGTACACCAATTTTCAGCCTGGAGTTGCAATTATATTTTCCAGCTTCCGCTCACTCTCACGTAGCCTTTGCTCAGCTTAGAGAGAGTCAGCATATAGAATAATTTGCATTGCAAGGAATGTGATACAGCAATTAGAGAGGATGAACATTTCAGATCAGGTTCCTTTCAGTTTTATTCTCTTCTGATACTTTACTGTGTTTCTCCAGATCACACCCTCAGCTCCTGCATTTTGTAGAATCTGGGCAGCCTTTCAATTGCCTGACCTTTCAGTAAGCCATGTTTTCTCCAGATACTAAAATTGAATATAATTTCACTCTATTCAGTATTAATAAACTGTAAACAACATCATTGCCTATTCTTGGCAAAGTGCCTGAATTAAATAGCTTTCTTAATGTATCTTCTGTCTATATTAGAGCTATTTAAAAGCAATATGCCAAGTGTGCTGATGATAAAAAGACCATTTTTCATTCATCTGTTTGCTTTTAAGCTCCACATATTCCCCGTGAATATTTTCCTTAGCATAAGCAGTTGCCAATAGGAGTCTTTGTACTTCAAATACATAAATTACTATCTAGTTTTACAAAGAAACTACTGTTTTCCTGAGCAAGATTGTCAATTCTCCTTAGACAGTAAAAGCCACACTTCTCCACACTCTAATGAAAAGTACCTGGTTGGACAACTGATGTGACAGAAGTTTTCTTTGAACTACTTGTATAGGTCTGATCAGTTTTGGAAAAGATCAATTATAATTCATATAGCTGCCCAGGAGAATTTTTAGGCGAACAGATGTTAGCTAGAAAACTTGGAAGTAATTAATATGAAACCTTTGTATTAATGTTGACTATAAAACCAGATAATATTCAGTAACCATCCATAATCAACAGTTATGCTCCTTTATTACAGGTCTGTAAGGAGCTGAATAGTCAAATCCAAATTCTTGTATCTTGTGATTATTTTAACATGAACTCTGAACCAGAGAGATTAAATTCTGAAGCACAGAGAAGCCCCTTTTCCCACTTGGTTAACAGAATTACGCCAGGAGTGAGTTTTCTGTTGTATGTTTAACAGATATTTTGAACACATTTGCCAAATCTTTATCTTCCTCTATGAGGGAGAAAGAATGACAAAAATTAAGATGCTATAACTAGAAAATATTCTGTCTAAAGAGTAAAAGATGTCCCCTGCCCAATTTTAGAAGGCAATATGAACACTAACACCAACAAACAGCAGCCACACATCAATCTACAGCCCAACAACACAAACGCTGAAAACCAAAAAATATAATTTCAGCCCTTTTACATCAGTAGAGAGAAAACCTTTTTGAAAACCTGGAAACTCTTCACTGCTTAAGAGCCCAGACCTTGGGTTTCAGGTGGCAGCTTGGGAGGACCTGAGGCTGATTGTGCAGCACGTGGCACACACTGGAGACAGCCAGGGCTCTTCCTACTGTGCAGTCACGTTGTTAAGTAATGAAATTTGTATCTTTACCCAGTAAAATTCCATATAAATATAGGTGCTGATAACGTAGCATTATTTATGGATAACAGCTGTCGTATTACCCAGCTGTTTGCTTGTTGTCTGCTATAACATATGTTAATTTAAACTTTCACCAAATGTCATGGATTGTTTGCAGTCCTCCAGCTGCAGCTTGGCAATTTTTTCCTTTAGGTTTCTGTTGGCTCTGGAAGTGATTACACAGACAGCCCATAACAACATAAACAAGCCTTGTGTGGCTGCTGAGCTCTTCGTTACCTCGGCTAAGTGAATGTTTGCTGGAACAAGCAAAACAGGGAGAGAGCTTATCTCACTTATTTTCATTTTTCAGAGGTATTTCTGGATGCTGTCAGAGAAAACACAGGGGACACTGGAGTGAAAGAAATCTTTAAGTAAAAAATGCATCACACAGAACAGATTATTATTTCCTCATCGGTCCTAAATGAAACTAAAGATAATCTGCATATTTAGATAAGCTGTATTCCAAACATGATGTTAAAAGTCAGGTCCTCCATTCACAAAGGCAACCACAAAAATTTAATTGACCTAACACAGCAGGACTGTGTAACAAACTTTACAATCAATAAAAGGTTGCCATATAATACGAAGGAAATAAAATAGTACAAACTGAATATCACAGTCTGTGCACAACTTCTAGTGCATTGCATTGCACAGGAGGGACAAAAACCCACATAGCAATGAACAGTCTGAAGCAGAACACAAGGTGGAGAAGAAAACAGCGAGGAGGACTGACAGGACTTGTCAGGTATCTTGGGTTTCTTCCTCATGGGAAGCTTTCAATCAGAATAAATACCATCTGCATGCTGAAAGCAAAGGCTGGTGTGGAGGGGAGGCTCTCATTTCCTGTCTGTACAAGAGCTTTTCCCTCCCTTCTGTACAGTGCTGCCTTTTCCACAGTGGGACATTGGCATTTCTCCAACAGACACTAAAACACCTCCTGCTTTCAGTGCTCAGAAATGATATTTAAATTACACTAAAGGTCAGCCTTGCAGGCACAACAACTTATATCTGCTTTTCGGAGCAGGGTAAGGATCAATATACAGAAATGGGACCTACACAAATGTACAAATAATAAGATGATGCCAGCAAGCACAATACAAATACTGATCAATTTAAATATGAGTGAGCAGAAAATGAGAAGCCATCATCTGTGGTGACAAACTGACAAAGAGGCTGGCAGCTAATAAAATGGATGGTGAGATGGGAAATAATTCTTTTTGTTATTATTTATCTTTCCTTAATTCCACCTTGTATTACCTCTTAGTTTATCATCCTGTTTTCAAATCACATTTTAAACTTACCACAGAAAAAAATCTCAACATACAGATTATGTTTTAGATTGCTATGATCCCAAACCTCTGTAGAAATAAAGGATAGTGGAGAAACAGAATCCCTATATTAATTATACTAGAATCAAGGTGTTTCATGCAGCAAAAAAAAAAAAAGTTGAAGATTAAAGAGCTGCCTGGTGCTGTGGTACAACTTGCCACATCCTGGCATTACTTATTTTAACCAATACCTGTAGAAAAAGAGAGGGCTAATATTGTTGTAAGAGGCTTCCATCTCAAATTGGGTAAATCAATGCACTTGTATGTGCCACAGGACCCCAGGTTTTTCCTGCATAGGTGGCTTTGTGTCCCTGACAGAGTTACAGGACCAGCCTCTGGGCATCCCTGTGGAAAGTGGGATCTGTTCCCTGCACCCAGGGAACAAACATTCCCCACTCTGTTACTCCAGCCAGGGACATTCCTTCACTCACTGAAGTGATATGGGACATTTTAACTTTTGTGCATAAGGATGCTTGCCCCAAATAATTCCATGTTGAACAACAGAGAGAGGGGTCAGTGACCCCCCACCTCTCTTGCAGACCTCTCCTACAAGGAGAGTTTTACAAGCTACTGAACTGCTCTAAGGTAAAACTCTTCCCTTCAGCACCGTATGCAGAGACTGGAGCACTTAATCCTTCCTTTCAGCAGCACTCCTCTGCCAAAAGTTGCTGAATTAGAAAAGGCTTCAAGCTTGTTAATATCCTGCCAACTGACACAAAAATTAAATTTCATCCAGTTGAATAAGCCTCACTTAGTCAAGGGCCATTTACAATTTTTTGGATAAGCTTGATTGCACCATCACAGTTAAATACAACAGCTTATCTCTGATAGAGTCACCATATTCTTAATATTGACTTAATCCCTGAGCACAAGGCTTAAAGGAATGGATATTGCTGAAGAATGATTCCACAAAATGATGGTGCAAGAATCTCATTAGAAAACACTTTTTTTTTAAAATTCTGCATTTTAAATTCTTCAATCCTGGAGACCAAGTCTGCTGAAATGCCATCTTAACCTTCCTCCAGAAGCTTTAGATCTCAGATTATCTAGGGTAGTTTTGTTTCTGCTTCCAAGTTGAAGCTTGTGTTCATAATCTCCTGATTAATGTCCATAATGAAAGTACTACAAGTAGGACAGAGACTGTAACTGAAAATGAGGTGCAGATGTGACTTAACTCAAAGATGACTTCTCCCTGGAGATACAGTTAATTTAGCCTGAATCTGAGCACCTTATTTGCTCCCAGATAATCATCCCTTAAGAGGTAAAGACTTCTTTCCAGATTATGCAGGTCCCATGTTATAGCACCCTTTACCAAACACAGTGGGAAATGTGATATTTTGTTGATACAGTCTGTAGTAGATAGAGAGGAAGGGCAAGTAAAAGAGTTTGCTTCCACTAGTACCCCAAACAGAACTCTGTGCTACCCTTGCCAAGCAATCCAAACCTTGACAGTGCTCCTGTTTCAGGTTCAGACATACTTCATTGAAGTCACACATAAAGACTTAATGAAATTCTTAAATATTCAGCTACTTTATCACAGGAACATTTTCATCCTTGTATTTTGCTCGTATACAAATTATTCCAATAAAATATTTATTTTCAAATAGGAGCTGCTAAAAGCACTTAAGTAACTGTAGTGCCTTTAAAGCTGTAGAATATGTTGTGGGTTTCAGAAAAGTTCCATTACTACAGACGTACTCTAAAAATCATAATTTGACATAATAATCAGGCACTGACACATTACTAGACCTTTGATGCTCTTTATCAGAGCATCAAAATTCAATTGAAAAAACAGGCAAAAAAAGAAATCATTGACAGAGTTGAAAAGGAAGTGTGTGAGTGGGAAAAGATGAATATCTGAAGGAGTTTGTTATTTGCATTATAATAAAATACAAATTTTTGTGAATTTGCATGGAGGGGGGTGCCAAGAACACCTGAAATCCTTTCAATGAAAACCTTTGAGGCATCTCACAAATACTGCTGGTTAGAGATGTCAGGAATAGTTCTTACAGGGTAATGAAAACAAAGGAGAGAGACTGGAGCTGCTGCCACGTGAGGATCTTGCCCCTACATCTGCCAAACCTTTTGTGACATGCCTGTCTTGTCTTGTCTTGCAGGTTATGAACGAGGCAAAACCTTTGTCTGTGCAAACTGAAGCACACCTCTGTAACAGGCAGGTACCTCTGGTGGGCAGCATCACTGCCATGAGTGCTGCATCTCCCTCCCGGCACGTGTCAGCAGGGACAGCGACCTCTCTACGACACCTGCCACCAACTGCAAGGACCTTTCAATTCAGCCAGGGCAGCTGCTTCAGCCTTGTACGTCTGGCACAGTCAAGCCCCTCAGCCAGGGGCCCCTTGGTGCTGGCTATTTCCATGCTAATCCTGGGTGTGCCTTTTGCCAGTGCCCAAGTGTTACGAAAAAGCTTCTCTGGGTTCTTTGGCTCAGGGTGCAAACCACAGTGGCCTCAGCAAGGGATGCCACAGCCAGGTGTAGGACACTGCAGGCATCCCCTGCCCTCTGCACTGGCAGCCTGTGGCAAGCACTGGCTAACAGAGAGCACAAACATCACAAGCACCAGCAATCGTGCATGGCCAAACGCTGATCCAGGTCAGACCTCACAAATAATGGCAAAAGAGGGGATAAGACATTGTTTAACACAAGAAAAGAAGCAAAACAAAATGTTTTGTACAGCAATCAGGTACCTGAGATGAGCATGTACTAATGCAACCTGAAAATGTATTTGCTCCAGAAAATACTTTGAATTAATAATAAAAATATGTGCTATACAGCCAGCACTAAGCAACCAAGAAGAATTCAGTATCCAATAGCTAACCTGTTCTTTCTGAAGAAGGTCTAAGTATACCCTTGAAATGGTTTAAGTTGCAACATGTTTGTCACCTTTCTTCACAGGAACACCTCTACAGGTGAGAAATACTGTCTTCTCAAAAAATCTCTTTGAAACTTGCCATAAACAAGCAAAGTTTCCAGGCTAATACACCTCAGCCCATTTTTCTAGAAAACTTCTGTTGACTACATCATTCAACAAACCTGACAGCTCTTGAAAGTAGCTTCCATTTTACTTTTTGCTTCCTAAATAATTTGACACCAAGTATTATACTATTTGTCAATCTCATCTAGGAGCCATTAACAGATGAAAAAGTAATTGCTCCCAAGTTATCCTGATCTAAAAAAACGCCCAATCTCACAAGAATGCAATAGATGATGGGCACATACATTATAAACACAAAAATGCCTCTTTCTGGAAAAAATGCCACTTTCTCCTTGATAGTCAGTCACTCTCCTCTTGCCTTTCTCTGGAGAGAAATTGCAAGAGAGCTGAGCACAGTCAGTGCCCTTCCCACCCTCAGCTCATCTCCTGTGGCCAGCTGCTCACTTATCCCACAGCCACTCCACAGTACCAGGTATTTTCAGGCTACCAAGGATTTCAGCCAGTCCCTGCTCTGACCCAGTTGTCATCAACAGATTATTGCCAAAGTCTCGTCCAGAAGTTTCACTGCTTGTGAGCTCTGTAAAGTTGCCTGGTGCTGTGTTTGAAGATGCCTGAATAATTAATTAACTCCTTGAACACACAGTGAGGTGCATCTTGTAAAAAACATATGGGCTGACAGGATCCTTTTCTCTGTGTCTCTGTAGGTGGTTTCTTATGTTGGCTGAAAGTCAATCCAATATTAAACTACACCCCAAGATTAGATTTTTCCATGGTAAATAAGTCAAGTTAAATCAAATGGCTGCTCCTTTATAGCTCTTGGGATATTCCAGTTGGTTTCTTCCTGCAGAACAGCAGCAACCTACATTAGCTCAGTAGCCAAAGGTGGGATGACAACTGCATCTGGCACCTGAAGGGAAATGTCCCTTCAGGACAATGTATAATGATACAAGGGAACAGCAGAGCAAAGCAGGCAGAGTTAGTTCTGACTTCTGTATCCATGTCCATGGGAATAAAGATGGAAATCATGATCCACAGATGGATCAGAAAAGACGGGATAGCTGAGATCTTAGGAAGAGGTAAATGGATAACATCCCAAAAGGACAGAACAAGTGTAAAAGCTGGTCCAGGCTCCAGAAGTAACAGCCTTTTACTGAAAGAGAAAGGCTCTCTAAATACTTGAGCAAATATCCAAACAACACAACGAAGTCCATTCCTAAATGCCTTTGTATGACTGCTTTTGGGGTTTTCCAGAGTATATCTTCTGTTGTTCCTAGCAGCACTCTGAGCAGAGGTTATAAAGGGTTAAACACTGAAGCAATGATTCCTATTCCTGTATAATTCCTCTAAACACTGAGTTTGGTTATTCCTAAATGTTGTCCCTACTTTAGTAGCATATCATGACTATTTATTTCAGCATTCTTTTGTGTTTTCCATCTAACACTGTATGTAAAACAGAGGGTTTGAGGATGAATTATTCAGCTGGCTGCAGAAAATGTGCTTTAAAAATCTTCTTCTTGGGGACACTGAATGCATTTATTATCCTGGAAAAATTCAAATCCAGCATCTGTTGTCCTGTGTGTTTTACTGGCTAATGATGAGAACCTGGGAGATTTGTTTACAGCAGGCCTTTCTGGATTCTTTTGTTTGTTTGTTTCTTTTACTCAAAGACAATAGGAAATTGAAAAACATTATTACTATTTTAATGAAAGTACTTATGGGTTTTTGAAAATTTACTGATTAATTCAGGTGGTTTCCAAGTTACCCTCCTTCACTTCAATTTCTCCAAGTTGCCTATAATCTGATTTTGTAATTTGACTTCTTTGGGACAGGAGTCCTGAAGCATCTTTTCTGTTCTTGTCTAGGAAAAAATGTAGCGAATTCTAAATCCACAGAAGAAATAGGTGGAAACTGTCGTTCACAGGAAGTGTTTGAAAGCAGGGAGTCTGTTCGTGTGCACATGGGTATTTAGGACAAGGTTGTATTCATTGTGAGAAATGGTCTCTTACACATTGGTTAGGAGCAGATTTATGATTTGTCACTGAAACCAGTGTTTATGTAAAGAATCCCACACTAATTCCAAGAGGAATTTATTAAATGCGCTAGAAATGGAGCCAAACATCTGCAGAGCTAAAAGGACTTGAACAAATCTGAGCAAATGAATCCCAACTCTTTAAGACACACCAGGGCCCTAGCACATTCCAGGGCCTTCATGGTTAACCTCTGTTCCACCTGCTGTAGTGATCTTGGAGAAGATGAGAAGATTCTGAAATCAAACCAGTAAAAAAAGGAAAAAAAAGGATATCCATAGAGAGAAAAAGTTTTAAGAAGTTCTGTAGGTTACAGTTGCCAGGGAAACCACTTTGCAACAGCCATATAGCCAGAAAATCTATTTTCTTTGTTCTCTAGGGAGAAAAAAAAGGAAGTATTTTGGTGCAGAGGGGAAAAAAAATCCCACAAAAGCTACAGAGAAAAATATTTGCACAGATACACTTAATCACTAATGAGAAAAGATAAATGATTTGCCAAACTAAGCTACAGAGTTCCCGCTCTAACTAGAATATTAAGATATGAGATGCAAGTTCCTTTCTGCTTTGAGCTCATACTTTGAAACGAGCGGCTTCCCTTGGTATCAAAGCTCTTTACTGTGGGTGTGAACTCTACAGACCAAAAGATGGTCCCAGCTCTGGCTTTAATTTTCTTTGTCACCATTTTTCCTGTTGCCCTGTGCTTTCAGCACAGGCCCTACTGCTCTAGCAGGGACCATGGCCCACAGATGTGCCTTTTAAAGCATTTGCCTTTCAACCTTCCATATTACCGGGTTTAAGCAGAAAAACTGAGGGAAGTGCTGGAGGGAACCTGTGGCAGCACGTTCCTTTTCCAGCCCAGCCCAGGCTGCGTCCCTGCCAGCACTGAGGAGCAGAGCAGCTCCAGGTGCCATGGGCAGAGCTCCCTGGTGACCAGGGGTAGCCAAGGGACTCTCTGGCACCTGCCTCCAGGCCTGACCCCAGAGAGGAAACCACATTGCAGTTTGAAAAATGGCACCACAACCAGCTGTTCCCGTGCAGCGATGCAGGGGAGTCCCAGAGACCCTCACAGATCTGCAGAAAGAGATGATGAACCCGTTTTTTGCTTATAAATAGAAATAATGTTATTTGACTGGATCTCTTTCAGCTCACAAAGTGTTTCCCAGTATAATTATTTTTAATACTATTCCTGCTAAGATGTCTGGAAAAGTTGTTTAGTTCCTTAATGATAGCTTTGGGGGGAGGAAAAAGTCTGAAAAGAAATAACCTGCAAAACAGCAAAGATGTAATTCTGGTTTTACTCTGACCACAACTATTCAGTCCCACTTTTCAGAAACAGGTTGTCCTTCTGTTCAAACTGCTTTACTCTTATAGCAATACCAACAGAAATGTTAATGGTAACAAACCTAACAGTTTCTGCTCATTATGAACAATGGATATTTACATGCTCCTAACAGTGCCACCTAGTTCTCCAAAACCAGGCTTGGACACATGCACAGTCACAACTTATGTTTTAAATCACAGGCTACACTGCCTTGGCTGGTGCTACAGACCTGCCAAAGAAAATCTAAGGTGAAAACAAATGCAGACTACACCTCAGATCTATTTCTGATTCTCTGTTTGCCCCTGTGTCAGGCAGCAATAAATGAAATCCTAACTTCCTTATAAAGCTGGTGACTCTGGGATTTACTGTATCAGTAACGCAATGACATTCTCTCCTTCCCAAGCAGGGTTTTTGTGGGATACTGAGACACAGCTTTCAGAGAAAGCGGTAGAAGGTACGTGGGTACCAGGACACAGGGGATTTGTCCTGTCAAATCTGCAAATATTTACAGGAATAAGACAATTGATGCCAAGGCTGGCAACCAGGATGAAAGCATGTTCCCTTTCCTCTTAGACTCACACTGATATTTCATCTGAGCTCTGCACCAAGCAGGCTGCAGTGCTGAGTGAATTAATTATGGCACCAAAGTCCCCAGGTACCCTGCTGCCTGTTATGAGACTATGATAGGCCTTAGGAAGGATGCTCAGAGCAGAAAACTTGGATTCACAACACACATCTATACTCTGTGAGCAGGGAAAAGTTTGTCTACATTTTCAGAAAAGGGTGCCTGAAAATCAGGCACCTTCGGAAGCAAAGGAATCTGTGTTTAATTGAAATGTGGATTTTCTATCATCATCTTTTTCAGCTAGGATTACTATCTTTCTAAACCATCTTCTGTTTTGCTGGAAAGCCTCCATCTTGGGCTCTCACTCATGGCCTTCACCCAGGAGCTGAGCGGTTCTCAGCCATCCTTGGCACTTGGCAGCTGCTGTCACCGACTGCACCCTGAGCCAGCACTGAGGGGCAGAGGACAGAAGAGTTTCCCAAAATGGCACCAACACTTGACCCATTCTCCTCAAGGATCTCCATGATTGGGCAGACTACTCCCAATAAGGGCACTAAAATATTTTTGCTGGATTTTAAGCTTTCATCTGTGAAATTAAGAAAGCCTCTAAGGGTTATGGTTAAAATTGCCACCTGAAAGAACATCCTGGGAACCATCCCTGTTTAAGTCAACCAAATGGCAAAGTGAGAGCAAGGACCAGCCAACAGTGCCAGAAGTGTTTAGGCAACATTGTTAGAAAAATAATCTCAAATGCACACCAGGCACTCCAGTTTCAAAAGAAACCTTTTCTACCTACTTAGCCCAGCCATTTACTGAGGACATCATTTTTCCAAGAGCACAGCTAAAGGCCTGGTAGCTTCAAGAGGCTTTGGTGCCAAATGAGGTCATGGATTACCAAATCCCAGAAAAGATACAGGTACTGGATTTCCTTCTTGTTTACTCAGACCTTTCCTCAGGCCTACTGCCAGCTTACCCAGTCTGCAAAAGGAGCGACTTGGCAGCAGTTTTGTCCCTCTTAACATTTATTCTGGCAAATTTAGCAACTGATCTTCTCTTTACCTGGTGCTTTTGCATTAAAGTCCCAGTTGAGGCTTCCAACTGAGAGCAGTTTGCATAAGTTGCTGAATTCCTGCTTTGCAATCTTTGCATCTCGTTCTTTTGACGAACATGAAGATTGCTCCTAGCGATACCTGAACCTAAAATGAACCGAAAAATGTATTACAACTTTAAAGCTTGCCAGGCAGTGAAGGAGAAATTCACACCAATCCCAGCTCTCAGAACAGCTGTTGTGACAAGGTGATACTGCTAAGGAGCCTCAAAATAGAAGCCAAGGCAACTTCTCTCCCTGTAAGGGTTCTGCTGTGTTTTGCAGTCTCCAGCTGGAATCTAATTGCAACTTAAACCCAGAGCACAAACCCCACAATATTTCCCACTTTTAAAAGTTCTTTCAAGGAAACAGAAAATTAAACAGAAAATCATAATCTAGATTTTCTTTGAATCAACATGGATTCTCCAGAGATACAGCAATTCAATTTTCTATTCAGCTGAATTTAGTGAAACACTTTTTGGTAAATAACAAGGTGCCAAGGAAAAATAATACTTTATTTCATATACTTCCCATTACGCTCAGTGGGGGTTTTTTCAAGTCAACAGCAGATGCTAGGTATAGCTGATAATCTTACACACATTTTCACAGATAATGTGTTTTTTTAAACCATTTCATATTTGAGCTTCAGGAATTCTTCTACATCTCTCTCAGTGAATTAGCTCGAATGACATTCTGATAATAAAGATGATTGACAACATTGTATTTATACTTGCTGCCTGCCTACATTCCACTCTCAGGGGGTGAAGGGTGCTGCTAAAAGTCTTGTGAACACAGATTAGTCCACTCAAACACAATATCCATATCTTGCACAAATGCATTTTCCTGTTTATTTTTAAACCAGGCTATGTTATTTGCATCCATCTGTATTAGCAAGGTAACGTACATATTTCCTCATGGCTCTGTTAGATGTTTGTTGAGGAAGGACTGCATGTTTCTGCTTCCTGATTATGTGCTGGGAATAATCTACTCATGCAAGACAAAGAGCAGTTCATTTTTCCTATCCCAATTTGCCATATCAAACACAAAGCATGAGCTACTGAGGGAGGCAGAAGTTTCAGGGTTTGGGAGTTCTTTGTGGACCAGATCACTCTTCCTGTGCCCATTTTTAAATTTTCTTCCCAATATGAGTTGAAATGATGTGGCTCACCCCATAAAAACCTATCTACGCAGTCTCATAGTTATTTTTTTTCCCACCACCTCTGTCAATATGTCTTATGATTCCTTAACTATGCAATATTCAGATCAATATTCAGAAAGAGGACCATGAAATAATCATAAAACCATAACCAGTTACCATGAAATCTGTTACCTTTCCACCCTTCCCAAACCATGGAGGTGTATGACCCTAGCACATAAACCATCTCTTCCTAATAAAGAAGTAGTCCAATCTCCTTCAAAATGGATATCTTTTGGGGATTTAACCTCTTGGCTGTAAGAAGAACCTGCTAAAACCAGGTTCATTTTAAACTCCAGACATTGTGTTTAAAAGCTCTTAAATATTGAAATGTTCAAGTAAACAACATTACACATAGGGCATTGCTCAGAATTTACCTGAATGTTTTATTTTCTCAGTTTTGTCTCCTACACACTCCTTACTAAAAATATTGCTCTAAGACATAATGAAAAGTAAGATTTAAGCCAGAGCATATTTTGCTTTGAGGTAAATTTAGGGATTTTCTTCTTTCATAAATACATAAGAAAATTCATTGCAACATGCACCTTTGGTGAACTTAATCTCTGCTCTGTTCTCTTATAACCTGTGTTCTTCTGCTAGGATTATATTGGAATATGCATTTTATTTAGTAATGGATACTATTAAGCATAAGGGAAGATGTCAATTTAAAATCTCACCTTTAGTTCCTTTTTACATGGTGCAAGTTTGCCAGTATAATCAATTTTAGAACTTCTGATGCTTTTCAGCATGTTAGTTCAGAAGTTCCCTGGCCAATGCCTTTGCCATCATCCACACCAAACACTTTCCCTTGCCTTTCCTCTACAGGCAGAAATATCTGGTTTTCTTCATCTAAAACCACATATTTCACTATCATTCAGGTTTTGAAGACAGGAGTTAAAATCTCCATTGAAAAAGAACAGAAGTGACTGAAGTCTACAGGTTATTTTTGCTTCAGTGAAACAACTTGATTGACAATTTGCTACAATTAATCCAGCTCATTCCAGCAACATTAAATTTCACAAAACAAATTTCTGAAAGGAGGATTATTTTTAGCTGAGTGAGCCTAATTACCTGTTCTAGATAAATTGAGTATTTAAAGAGATCTCAGTTCCCTCCACAGAGCTACAGATAGGGAAAAAGTAAACCTCAGACAAATTTTTATCAACTAAAGAGACATTTCAGGCTGCAGTTATTATTTTTATACCATTATTAGTAACAAAACAGGAATCTTGATCCCTTTTCTGTTATTATTATGGCAATGTTACTTCTCAAAGCTTCACCTCTAGCTCTCTTACAAGTAACAAATACTCCTGATAGTTTTAAGTACAAGCCCTGCGCTCACATCTGAGATTCAGTAGAGGACTAACCTACTTTTGCATTGTAGCTCTCCCTTTGATCATGATACATCTCTACAGAAGGAGACCACAACCTTTTGCTCTCTTCGTGCTCTAATGAGGGTTAAACTCATTTGTATTATTACCTTCATACCACATGATGTCAATGGTAATAGTTTAATCAGTCTGTACCTTTTCTTGACTAGCCACACTAATTCTTTCCCATTCAAATGAACCCTGGGAGTTAATTGAATTATCAGTTTTTAGATGGAGATCATTATTAGCCTTCTATTGTTATTTCTCCTATAGACTCACTCCCAAAACTGCCTTTCAAAAAGCGTCACTGCAAGCAGGAGCCTGTAGAAACAGTGTTTTCAGATTAACAAAAAGGTGAGGATTGTGGGAATTTCACTGTGTTAAACCCCAGCCCAGGGAGGTCCTGCTGGAAGCACAGAACTGGGATGAGTTATGCAAACACTGCACTGTTTCCTTAACCATACCATTTGGGCAGGATTGTTCATTTGTTATACGGATTAAATAAGGAAGCAAACACAAGTGGTGAGGTGCTTGACCCTGGATTTATATCTGATCCTCAGGCTCAGATAGGGGCCATCACAGGTTTAGCTCCTCTGTACACAGCTCTGAAAAAAACCCACATAGTAATAGACAGCTCCTGAGCCACAACTACCAGTCTCTGCATTGGAGTGCATAAAATCAAAAGGTTCAGTGCAAACAGAACCTGCTCTCAGAAGTAGCACAAGGGTCACACAGCACCTGGCCAGAATTCAGCTCAACTCCCCACGTCCATTTGGCTGGGTAAGCTCTCACAGGTTTTTCTTTTAATCTAACTTAGCCCATATTTTTGCTTCAGCCTGTGCTTCCAGATACTTCCCCCTGCCCTGCTTCAGGGTTATAGTTACTTCTAGCAAACTTACAGAATGCAGAAATTGAAATAGAAATCCTGAAACATGCTGGAGCTTTACACAACAGGTGCAAAAAGGCTTATTGCTCATTTGAACGATAATTACAGGGAAATATACAAAACAGACCTACAAGGGGCCTCAAATCCACACGGTCCCTTCCTTTACCTCAAGGCAGTAGAATTTTAATCCACACAACTGCTGACAGGCATTTGTCTACCTTATTTTAAAAGACTCCTCAAAAAGCCTTGTGAACTCTTGGCTATTCAAAGGACTCTCCCACCACCTTTCAGATATACAGCTTTCCTCCAATCTGTGTAACAAACATATTAATGCTCATCCATTACAGACTGGACATGGAGAACACCGTCACCCACCTCTTTTTATCCAGCCTTTAAGTGTTTTGAGGATTATTTTATATTATTCTTCCCATCTCCTTTTAGATATTTTTACCTTACTGGAGGACCTTACAGCAGAGCAATCAATACTCCTGTCAAAAACCAGCTATGCTATAGAAAATCCTGCTTATTCCACCTCCACTCAGCTAATGTAGCTCCAAAATCCTGCAGTTCCTAAAGCAAAGCTAATCTATACACGAGACAGCACATATTCAGGGCACCATTCATAATCACTGCATTCTGTAATCAAAGACAATGTGCAGGGGGGCTTAAAAAGCTTTCAAAACCCGTGATCAAATAGATGCAAAACTAGCAGCCCCCAATGCTTCCTCCTTCTCCCAGCGTGTTACTCAAGTGCATATGAAAGGAAGGCTGGAGAGCTGACAGGAGATGTAGTTTGCTTTAATTTGTGGAAGCAGCCCATTGCTTTGGTGACTAACACACACATTTAATTCATGCAGCCTCTTCCAGGCTCTGAAATAAAACACCTGGCTTCAGCTGAAGGCTGTTTCACAGCCAGTGTCAAACACAGTTTGCTGTATTTGCACGTGGGGATAATGAGCTTGGTTCCCATCACTTGGTATTGCCCAGGATCTATCATTATTTTAATGTGCTGGACTGTGGCACGTGCCAGTGAAAAGAGTGCTTGACACAGTGAACTGGACGTTTTAAGATGCCTTTAAATAGAAAGTGTGCACCTAATGTCTCTGAGAACATCAGGGTGCTGCTTTAAAAACAGCACACAGATACTGAGGCCCTTGGAGCTCATGGAAATGGATCCAAGTTCTGCACCCATTTGGGGGCCACAAAAGCCAAGCAGCTGGTCAGATATAGAAGTTTTAACCTGTTCTCTCAAGATGCTGTAATTGACAGATCACAAACCCTTTTATTCTGATGGACACACATCCTTGTTCCTGGAATGCTCCCAGTAGCATCATCTGTGGCAAGACTGTATTATGATAATTGCAAAGTTACATTAGACTGTGTGGAGTCTGTGTAGCAATGTTAAATTAAATTTCTCATTGGCTTCAAGGCTTGCTATCTGTAATTAGTGGCTTCTGTTCTTTATTACACTGATCAGTAGTGCAGCACTATTCATCACCACAGTCTTAGTTAATTATCCTTGCTAATGATTTTCGCTGCGAAAATAATCTACAGGTCCCATTTGCAAAGATTGTTTTGTGCTAGAATGATTGGCTGGTGAGGCACCATCGTGTGCTGACAAGCTGGAGGTAGGGAGTTACTTAGCCTGTGAGATGGTAGCTTAGTTGATCCAGTCAAGAGAGGAGGAAAGCATTACGATTTGAATTTGGCACCAAGGTTGTTACTATTATCTGCCAGATGTGTGAGAGGGTGGGAGTAGATGTTGTAACAGAGCACTGAGGGGAGCAAAACAGAAAAAAAAAAGACTTTAAACATCCCTGCAGTTTTAAGCAAGCACTGCTGGTGGCTACTGCTGTCATCCTACAAGAGGCAAAACATACCTTCATGGCTAAACCTGTACTTGACAGAATGGACAGCATCTGCTTTGAGGTGTAAAGCAGAGGTGTTCTCTCTCTGCTGAGTGGTTTTTGCCCTGCAGGTGGGAGGTTTAGCCAAGGATGTGGTTTGGTCGAGGTTGGCTGTATCTCAGAAAACTGAGATGTGCCAACACTTTCTCAGGCTAGAGGCAACTGGCATAGAGAATGGAGCCAGGAGAGGACAGCCATGCTTTACTCTTCACACAAATACAGATGATAAATGACTTTCCCTTTCCCAAGGATCTTCCATCAGAACCAAACAAGTTTTGTCCAACAATTGCTTTTGATTACCTAAGCCTCTTAACAGCTATAAAAATCCAAAGATGAAATTTGTCATGCAACAAAAAAAACAGACTCTGAAATTCGACAACAGCAGCCTGCTACCTGCCTTCTGCAATCAGTATTTGTTCTGCACTTGGGCATAGGAACAATACACATCACCTCACAGTGCACTCTGTGTGTGCAGTACCCTCAACAATCACACTAATGCAGTGAGGAAAGAGGTGAAAGGACTTGCACAGAGCCCATGTAATTTGTCTCTGGAAGACATTGCAGGACATATGAAATCACCGTCATCACAGGGGCTACCAGAAATAATATACATTCCACCAAGGGAACAGAACCTGCAAGGAGGGAGCAGAGAAAATGGAAAGGACAAAGCTCAGTGACAGATGTTTTCCAGAAGGAAAGTGCCTCTTGTGACTTATACCGAGTAAAGTCAGTAAAGGTGAGGACAGCCAAGGCACAGCTGGAGCTGAACCTGACAAGGGATGCAAAGAACAGGAGCTTCTACAGGTATCTCAGCCAGAAAAGGCAGATCAAAGAAAGAATTCCTCCCTGATGAGCAAGACTGGGAAACTTGTAGCAATGGATGAGCAGAAGACTGCTCAGCTTCGCCTCTGCAGGCAGCAGCACGGATCTTTTAGGGTATCACATATTCAACAAAGGTGAGAATCCCACAAACAGTACAATTTGTATCTAGCAGAAATACCAAGAGAAGGAGCTCTCAGCTCTTTACAAGACAAATGCCATTTTCTTATGAAATGGAGTTTCCACAGGCTGCAAAACAGAAGTTCCCATTTTTAGAACTTGAAGCTCTTGTAACAATTAACAGAATTCATTAGCAAATATATTCAAATACATTGTCAGTGAGGTTTTCATTAGCACAGACCTGTGAAATTCCTGCAAGTACTTTACTGCTGAGCACATGACAGAAAATCCTCCTTTCTGTCTGTGAAGAGACTCAGGGAATTTACAGTGTAGAAGTTTGGGTGACAACACCTCTGTGGTATGGGTTAGGAGTCAGCTGGATTGTACCTTCTTCAACCACACAGGTATTAAAGATTTTGTGTGTGTGTAACTGCTTATTGCAAATCTGCAAAAATTGCAGCTTGGAATACGTAGTAACTTTTTAATCCTAAATGTGTCCAGTGCCCAAATCCACTGCTTTCCTCAGGTGCTTGATTTTCCCTGTTGAAAAATACTCCAAAATAAATATGTTTATATTTCTATGTGTTTTCTCCCTTCAACTGCTGGGAGCCAAATGAAGTGTGATGTTGATTCCAATCTGCTTTGCATAAAAGACACAGAACAGACCTTTGCATTTCTAATGCTAGGAACAGCACCAAGTGAAAACTGGTTCCAGGGAAGGCTCAGGGTTTGCATCTCCCTGGTAAATGGTTTACTGGGTGTTTCCAAAGGTAGCAAGATGTCCAGTTTGCTTCTCCTCTCTGTGCCAGAAAGTAACACACAGTCACAGAGGGCTCAGGTGCTAGACAACTACCAAGGGCTCAAGGGTTCTTTGGACAGTCCTCAAACACACCCTAGCCAGCACCAATACATAGCTATTTCTCAAATTTCATCCTAAAGAGTCAGCTGGCATTTATTTCTCCCACAGGTGCTCCTGGGAGCCCCTCTGGAGCTTCTGGAAATTCACTGAAATCCAGCTGGATGTGTTCATGACCCTAGGACATGTCTAGCTTTTGCCTTCCTGTACTTATCTCACCAGGCCTTTTGTACCAGAGCATCACCTTCCCCCCAGCCTTCTCTGAGCTCAGACCTGAAGCTCAGGCTGCAGTGACCTCCAAACCAGACCCAAAGCACACAAATAGCTTCCCCCTACCAAGTGTGCCTTAGGCATTGCTTCTGAATGACGTAAGAATATAGACAATAAATCACAGGATGCAGATGGGACAATCTGAGAGCAGCAAAGGTGGCTTGCACACGAGGAAAAGGAAGCAATGAGGGATACCCTGTAGTGCAAGAGCAATGGATTTCAAGCAAGATGTGAGTATGAACATTTTTGAGATGTTGTGCATAAGGATGAGAGAAGCTAACTTACTTTCCCTTCAAAGAGATGGGAGGGAAGAGATTAAGAAGAAAAACTACACAAAACACCCAGTGTCTCTGTCTTGGCAGGACTAAGTTGGATACACTGCTTTGGGAGCCAAACAACACTTCTGTTTGCAATGCAGGACATAGGGGCTGAATAAACATTAGTGAGAAACTACTGAATCACAGTGCTGGAGGTGATATTCTGCAAGTGTTTCTGCTTGCAGTGCTCTCTAACACCTGGGTATGAGGGTTTGTGACTGCCTTTCACCAGCAAGGTAAGATACAACAGCAAACCCCATGAAAGAAAGAGGGCTCAGCAATCCATTTAACGATGCTCAAGTAATACACCAGTTCAGATACAATAGCTGCTCCTAAGTTCCCGATGTCACCACATTTGCATCTCTAAAGCTAAACAAAGTGCCACCTGAATCTTAGTACTGTTTCAAAGTTACACTCCCCCTCCCCTTTTACCTTTTTCCTTATTTCTCAACCTGAAAAATTGCCTTCTAGTTTAAGATCAGAAGTCCAGAAGGAAGTGTTATAGATTTCATGCTAAGTTTTTGCTTTCCTGAAGGCCTTCATTGTTAATGAGCCTTTTTATTTCCTGTCTCTCAAGCAATGTCAAAGACTACAGAGTGTAGTTAAGCCGTAATAACTCCATGCAAAACCCAGCACAAACAGTTTCAGCTAGACATTAAGTCAGGTCCTAGGCGGTTATATTGCTGGATTCCTTTGGATTATGAGAAAAACATGATGGATTTTACTAGTGTGTTATTCATTTTGGTTTTCCATTAGCCAAAAATGTAGCTGCTCTCTAATACCACTCAGGTCTAGCACATCTGCTGTAGGGTATACAAGTCACCAGGAGCATTAAAAGTGAAGGGAAAACAATGCTTAAAGTGTTAATTACAACTTGGTTATTTATCAATAAAGAGCAGACACGTACAAATAAAGTTTGAGCATTTCAGAAGACGATTGGTGGCTTCCATTACTGACAAGTCAGGTGCAAGGGATTCTCAGGAAGATAGCAAAGATGTATTGGCTGTGAATGTTACCACCTTCCCTGCTCCCAGTAAATCATGGGAGGAGGCTGCCACTGACAACACAGCAGATGAAAACCTAAGGAAGGTGACAAGGTGGAAAACCAGCGAGCAGCCAAGCAACAATGAATTTGCTGCAGGGGGTCTAGAGACTGGAATGCCACACATCAAATCATCTTCCACCTGCCTGCAGGGAGGTGATAACCTTCCCCACCCCACTCTCCTCATTATATCTTTAAGTGATAAATTTTGAGCTGCACATAGCACGAAAAATAAACTGCTTCCTGTTGTCCTCCTTTTAATATTTAAGAAGAACTGGGCCATTTAATTTATCATACTCTGGTCATTGTGCTCAGCTTAGAAACTTTCTGCCTGGAGATAACCAGGCAAGGTTTCACACTGGAGAGTTCCTCCAACCAACCGCTCCCCATCTAGGCTGGGTGGCATGAACATACCAGAGCATTCCAGAACCAGAGCACTTACTGCAATAAGAAAACAAAGCCATTTTATTCTATTCTAAACATGCTGGAAATCTTGTCAAAAGGAGAAGAGAAACATCTTTCCACACTTTAACTTTCACTCATAACTTGGGATTAAAATCAACTTTTTTTACATGAAAAGCACATTTCAACTGCAGAGCTGTTCTCCTCCTCAGCTGCAGCAAATCTGCACATCCCTGCCTGAGCAAGTGAGGCAGTGCCAGCTCCCACCAGCTGGAGAGCTGTCCCAGACATTCACACCCAGGGAAGAACATCACAGGCTGCACTTTAAATAGATGACACCCCTCAGTATTTTATTGGGCTTGAGCAGTTTTGGCTGTCTTTGAAGCAGAGCCAGTGATGGCAATTGTTTTTCCAACTTCCTGTGGTACCATAAACTCCAAATGACAGCTTCATTTAAAGCTTGGCCCATAGCATTGTCCTGGCTGCTGGGGGAGGAAGGCTTTCCTCAGACCCCAGGGGTGTCCGTGGGAGAGGAAGGACACAGCCAACCAAATGGCAAGTGTAGGAGAACATTAATATCAGGAATATGTTAACGCAGTGACAAAGGTTTTTAGAGTATAAACCCCAGTTCAAGTCCCCTGTTCAACAGGGAGGTTGGGTTATCATTTTCATCCTACCACGATGAAGGGGTGATACAGGACTGGCAGGGCTTCTGTAAGTGCTGAGCAGCTGAGAGCAAATGGCTCTGGGCACAAAGGAGCCTGGGGGGTCCTACACCAACTGATGCCTCTGTGCCAGCCACCCACTGCCACGCTGCTCTCAGATAACAGAAACAAAACAGATTAAAGCTGCTTTTGTTTTGAACTGTCTTCTTGCTTCCTGAACATTATTACCTTCATGCTTTTCAAAGCATTATTGGAAGTGTAATTCTTGTTATTGAAAAGAGGTTTAATGTGTGTAAAGTAAAAAAGAACAGGCTTTGTAGTGATAAAGTAACAGCTTATTTTAGGTAACATCACAAATTATTAGCATCCCAATAATTATTTTCCCTTCAAAACAGGTCTAATGTGAAATTCTTGAGCAAATTAATCCTTATTATTGTTACATGCATAGGAGACATGGTCTCTGCTTTAGTAAATTGGGTTTTGTTAAATCTACTACTGTGTTTGTAGCAAATCTCCTTATTTTAATCTTTCCAGGTTGCTTTCCTTTGTTCTGAATTAATATCTAATATCAGGTAATGCAGACAGAATGCCAGGATGTCACAATAAGTTGTTACTTAATTGTATATAGATTGGTGATAGGGTTTCATATCCATCTTCTGTCAGATGTACCAGCAACTTGAATTATAAACAGTTTCCAGCTCTTAAAAGAAAAAAAACCTCAACAAACCCCATAAAAGATCCTTGAAACCAGAGAGTGGGAACCTCCACACTTATTACTGTACTGGAGAAGAGGGTTCCTCAGATTCTGCCCTCTCCTGTAGGTAGATTTTGTATTTGGAGAGTAAAGACAGGGATGCCAGCAGAGCACTAGAGCGAAAGGAGCTGTTGGTTGAGCCACCACTGTCACAGCGAGCACCAAAGCACCTTTTCCCTGGGCAGCTGCAGAAATGCCCCAGCTTTCCTGCTTAGGCTGAGGAATAGCTGCACCCCTGGAAGAGGGCAAATTAATGTAGCACAACATTTGAAGGCTTAGAGGCAGCTCTCAGAATTAGGCTGATGTTAATATTCCTTCTAGCTGAAATAGAACACTCGCAGCTCTTCCAAAACATAGAGGCATCAGGACAGAAAGCAGTGTGCTGACACTGAGGAAGACCCTGAAGCATGGCTTGCTTAATTCAGATGACAAATCTTGCCTTTCAGCAGGAGAAAACAAGAGCTGAAGGAAACACCAGTGAGAGCTCAGATTTTGTCTCTGAAATGAGAGCCAATGTCACCTTCCCTGTTTGCAGCCAGAGGAGGTTTGGGCACTGCTGCCATCCAGCAATGGGCACCCTCCAGTCTCTGACAAGTTTCAAAATACTTCAGTAGAAAACCAACTTGCTCCATGCTGGAAGATAAATGCTTTTTTTAAGATCTTCCAGTCATAAGAAGGTTGAGAACATTAGTAAGCGACCTGGGCTGCAAAGTAATGCATTTCCTTAACATTTTAAGGTAAAGTTAAACTAAAATGTGTTATAACAAAGAAAAATATTTGTGCATCACAAAAAAAAATGAAACTCTTTTCTAGCAGTTCTCTAGACAAAAAGGCTGCCATATGATTGGGCAGAATCTTTTAAACTTTCTTGGAAACTTGTCACATCATTAGACAGCATATCTGCAAGTCAGTGGTAGAGCCAAATTAAATTAAAACTAATGATAGAACTGAAGATTTTTTTACAGTCTTTGACAAAGAGAGAGAAATATTTGTCAAAAGTAACTTCATAGGAAAAATTTTATTTCTTGAAAAGGTATATTCCAAGATACACCTGAAATACTAAGTGATTGAATAGCAAAGTATTCCCCTACATAACATTTTCAAAATATGCCTTACTAATAACATGCTTCCCTTTAACACATTACTGTGCTTTTCTGAAGTTATTAAGTATAATGATATTAAATTTAGCCATGCCTGGCATGTGAATACATCTAGAACTAACACAAGTATACATACACACACACACTAGTAGATTGGTAAAATAATTTATGCTTGATACTAGAACAAAGCCCTTGAAATTTCTATTGAATTAAGATGAACTTACATAATTCTGAGTTGCAACCAGAAAAGCAAAATCTTTTTTCAATGCTTTAGGTGTTTGATAGGTGTACTTGCTTAAGTAAGACTAGAAAACATAGAGGAGGCCAAGAAATAAATTTCCCTCATATTAATAATGACAAATATCCTGTTTGCAAGAGATAGTTTCATGGCCTAGTTAGCAGGTTTTTCTGCTCTTCTCGAAAGTTTGCACTTCCTCAATAGAGAACATGATAGGCAATTCTTTCAGCTGAAATTGTCAGTCTAACACTGCCAGGAACATTAAAAGTCACCTTCCTCAGGAAGCCACACAAAAATTCAGAAGATCAGCACCAATATGAAAAACATGGATGTGTCTAGATGGGAAAGTATTTCACTGATTGTAAGATATACATTTCAAGCAACAGTGATGCTCTCACATCAACATCTAAGAAATAGCATATAATGATCTGTGCTTTCAGAGATGAAAGAAAAACAAATGTAAGAGGTACTAAATAAAAGGAGGATGACACAGGAAACTTGTTAAGTGTTGCTTAGCAAAGATGCATTTGTGCTATTTGTATGGATGACACACACATTATCTACTTCGATGGAAGAATCACATTAATGTTTACCCAGAAAAACCCAAAGGCTTTAACTGATGCACTGCTGGCTGGTTCACAGGAAACTGCTCCCCCTTGAACTGCTGGTTCAGTACAAAGCAAGTTCTGACACACACACCAAAAAAAAGGAAAAACCACCAAACAACTGTAGTCAAACACTAGTTTTATTTTCCCCTCTTTTATTATTGTTAGAATAACAGTGGGGATGTTTGAAAGGTGTGAAATGTTTGAATGTGTGAAATGTTTGTTTCCTGCTGCCTCTTCTTTAGCTAATACTTTCTGTTTTTTCCACAGCTTACAGTTCTGCAAACACTGGGACCAAAAATAATGCAAGCTGTTCTATACCTCCAGCTTTTATTTTGCAAACTAAACTTCTAAGAAGCCTCCAGGCAAAATGAGAGTAAATCTCTAAGTATTTTGAGGATCTGGACATCTTTCCAGAGCTGCTTAGAACAAGCAATTGAAATACAAACAGAAATACATCCTAACAGAATAAAAGACAATGAGATTTTATTGGTGTGGTGTGCTGAATGAGTGCTATGAAAAAGGAACAGACCTCCTGGTTATTCATCTGAAGTGACAGCATGAATTTGAGACAGGCTCTGTGCTGCAGATGTGATCCTGCACTCATTTGTTGTTACACCACATTCCAAGCCAGCAGGGCTCGGTGCATGGCATGGGGCTGTCTTTCACACCCACCCCTGCTCTGAGACAGCAGGGAGAACTCACCTCAGGTCTCCTTTTTCACTGAAATTAGACATCTGGTGGTTTAAAATAACATTTTGTTTGGTTTTTTTTCTGTTCCTCCCATGGGAACACAGCATGAACTCAGATAAATGAGACAGTTCTTCATCAAGAACTACACTGATGCAACCCATCACAGAATTTATCTTATTAAATTATAGTGGTGGCCCTTTTTGCATAGTTTTCCTTACAGTCTCTCTCTTCTAGCAGGTTTCCTTTATCACCACATCCTTTAAACAGTGAAAAACTCCCAAGAGGGCTCTGAGCAGCAGCGACACACAGCACATTCCCATTCTTCCTCAGCAGGAGCTAACAAACCTGGTGAGCTGTGCAGCTCCAGCCTGGGACATCTATGATGGGATCAGCTCCTGGGCCAAGACTCTGCAGTAAAATCCCACAAACTGGTGTGCAACCAGCTCAGGGGGAAACAGGCAAGGTGCACTCATAGCTGTAAGCCAGGGGCAGCAGCCTCGGAGAAAGTTATTGCCATTAGGGGCAGGGTTTGGTGTGATGGTCACCACGTTCCCTGTTGCACAGGACATGTTTGATGCTGTACAGCATCTTAACCCTAACGATCCCTTCTGACTGCAAAGCTCACAACTGCTCCTCAGCCAGCAAGGGGCTGTGGAATGACATTGGATTTTTATGCCTGAGTCACCCATGTCACTGTAAACCCTTTCCTCAGTGCCAGCATTAGATCAATACAAGATTATATATCAAAACAGTAAATAGCTCAATCAAGTCACTCACAGATAGTGACAAAGACTCCCCTTTCACAGGACAAAAATAAGAAGAGTGATTCTCCATTAAGCATTAACTCCATTTGTTCAGCACTCCAAAGAGTAAAATGTTCAGAAATAGGTAGTGCTGAAAAATATTCTATTCAGACTAAAAATACCTTCACACTCAATTATTAAGACTATGAAAATGCACAGTTTTTTCCTATCAATTAGAAATTTATATTAGATACTTAGCAATCAGACATACCTCTCCTGTTCTCACTGTACACCTACAGCATTCTCCCCCTATCAGGAAGGTGAAAGGCTGGAGTTCCCAAGGAGCACAAAACACCTTCCATGAATCAAGAGCTTTGAAGGAAACCTGATTACCAAGTATTGCTGTACCTCAGGACACACTGGAAGATTGTCAGCATCAAGTGGTCTGTTCTCAGATACTCCTATTGATACAGATCTTTAGGAACAAATGTCTCAAACCAAGAAATAGAGAAAACACACCTCTGTTTATGTCTTTATCTCTTCTCTAGTCTGGTATCTTTCACCTGCCCTCCTGCTAATTAACAGTTAGAGTTGTTACAATGTGCCAGGGCAAAGATGGCAGAGTTTAGCTGCTTCCCCCCACCCCTGAGTTGTGGCTACAGAGCAAAAGGTGCATATGTAGTGCCTGCTAAATGAGCATCCCCTGTGCTGCAAAAACACCCCCATTGCTCCTGCCTCCAGCAGCACAGAGAGCACAGCCCTCAGCAGCTGACACAGCCAAGGGTGCCTGGGAGCAGCCACAGCTCATGGCTCAATAGCACATGCCACACTCTTCTGTCCCAAAGACACTCCCACCTGTCCCCAAACACGAGCTGGCTCTGCACAAACAGGGTTAATGCAGCAAGTGCAGGCTGGCCCCTTCCAAATCTTCATACAAGCCAGATTCATCCCCTAAAAGCAGCTGCATCTTCCCTAGGAAAACACCTCCCAGCCTGGCCCCAGCATGCTCCCACACAAGCTCATCATCACTGATGATGTTTCTGTGTTCACCTCTTTTCATTCTGTCTGCCATTGATTTTTTTTTTTAATTGCTCTGACAGAAAGCTCATCAGCCTATGAGGGATACACCCACTGCATTTTTATTTGCACATTTCCTTCCATCTATGCCTAACACAGCAATGTGTTTATTACAGGCTTGCTGTTTATTATGTGTTGTTGCCTGAGTGACTGTGCCTCTAACTTCTATTAAATTAACAAACTCAGCAGTAACATTAGTACCCCCTACCCTGCTAAGCAGAAAGAAATGAGAGTAAGAAAAAAACCCCCAAACACAACATGGAGTACTCCTGCTCAAAAATATCTTCTTTCTCAATAAATATAATTCATTTACAAGTTTGAAATATAACACAACTGTTTATACAGAAACTGTGTATATACATGTGGAATATAGACATAATTTTTGGACACACTGGATCAGGTGGTTATCATTGGGTACCAGTTCCCTGCAATGGAAGATTTTTGTAAATGAGGACTCCAGTAGCATTCTCAAGTCAGTAGAACCTGCTCCCTTCTGAAGGCTCGATGCTCCATTTTCACACCTAGAATTAAACTCACTTCAGTTTGACACTCAAGTTCACTTGGAGAAAAGATTTTGATGCAGATTTTAAATTACTTCAAGTCTTGATATAATGCATCCTTTCACTTTTTAGCTGATTCTGATTTTTCAACCCTTCATGCCAAAAACATATTTTGAATTTAATATTTTTCACAAGTTCACAGGCGTAGTTTACTATGACTGCAAGCTAAAAAGCTTCACTGGATGATGCCAAACGTGAAGAATTACACAACAAACTAAGCATTACTGACCCTCCAGGGTAGTTATAATGATCAAGAGAGTTTAAAAGCTGCTGCATAAAGATCAGTGGAGTTTTCAACTCTCCTTCCATCACAGTAACATTGGGCAGTCCCTGACAAAAAGTCTTTAAACAAATCCTTTTTGATAGTTAAATGCATGACCTTCAGAGTCACATACAGAGACACCAGTAAGCTTCAGCTAGAGATTCAAATACCTACTATGCACCTAAAGTCCAGATGTGTCATTACTGAAAATTCCACTTCACACAACTGTGCCACACAGAATCACCTCTCAGGAAGCAATGTCAGGTACGATGCTCTAACATTTTCAGGCCTCCACTTGCATAGAATTTTGCTAACTTTTGTGATTTTGCTGTTCAGGATAAGCCAAGACAAGCTTTGAGCATTGGAAAAAAATAGAAATCCCGGAATACTTGTTTGGAAGCGTGTCAAATAACAGGATTGTCAATACTCATATTGTGATGATAATGCATCAAGGACAATCTCAGTAAACACAGAGCTAAACTTTAGCATGCTGAAAGGCAGCCTACGTAGGAAGGGAAAATCAGCAAACTGTCTGATCCACCTGGAGCACCCACAGAGCTGACTTTTTAAGCAGCAAGTACAAGAGGCTCTGCTGAAAGCTGTGTTTTACTGCCTCCAGCTGCAGACAAAATCACCTTCAAACAAGCCCAGGAAGGTTTTGCTGAGGCTGGGGATGATGCAGCCTCCATGAACAAAGAGATCACCTTCAAAGGGTGCAGCTCTGAGGCAGAGCTGGGAGATCCCACATAGGCACTGAGCCCAGATGATGCATAGCCCTGTAAATACGTAAATATTGCCATATTAAACTAGAACTGTTCTGGCAAACAAGATGCTCTACCACTTCTTCAGATTGTTGAAAGCCTGAAGTATCATAGGTCAAATTTAAACAAATGTATGCTGCATTTATTACCCAGGTGTATTATCTTCCCCATTAAATTTAACAGGGGTTGATCTGCATTCTTCATCACATTAAGTTTTGAGTTCATGTAACCTTTTAAAGACTGCATCCCAGCTTAACTAGAAGTGATGGGGCTCACACAAGCATTGCTGGGTTAGAGTTCTATGGTTTATATAAAGCAGAAAGCCCAAGCATCTGATATTCATAGCCCCTCCTAATCTTAGACCCAGTAGCATCTCTAAACTCATGTAATGAGTGCCCATGTAACATGTTGTTTGTCATCAGGTTTAAGATTTCAAATGTAGCCAGCAAGCCTCCCTCACAGGCCTTTTACATACAAAACAGAGCTAGAATCTGACCTTACTATAGCAGGGTTTGATGGTTTTATTTTGAACACATCCATAAAAGATCATTAACAAACTACTGCTTGTGGTTTTCACACTAGCATATGCTTTTAGTTTAACTGCATGCAGAGAAGACACTCATGCCTGGTAGATAATCCTCTGTACCATATTGCTAAAGGGAAAACTCCAGTGTACTTGCTGATACTCCCCAAAAGAGTTAATGACAAGATTTCTGACATATGGGGGTGGTCAGAGTTCACTCTAACATGAGGAGGCTCAAAGGATGAAAGCAGTTATTTGTGAAGATACTAATTTAACCTGATAGCAGCTTTAATAACAGCACAGTTTTCCCTTTTAATGTCACTTAAGCTGCATTACTTCCTTTCCATTGCACAAATAGGTTAATTGTTAAAATTACACTTCAGGGTAGAAAATAAGGTTAAAGATGATCTGTATTTTATGCTACTCTGTTTAACCACCAATACAAGCTGGTAGAGTTTCACTAAAAAATAAAGAAGAGAACTTTGGGAGCAACGCATAGGAAAGCCTAAACACGAAAGAAGAGGGAAAAAAAATCACAGTAAATTGGAAAAGTCACACACAGTTAACATTAAAAACCCACAGCATTACAATAAGCCAAGTACGGTGCTGCCTTCTACACAATTACACACAGAAACAGCTCAAACCCAGTGCTTTCTACTTCTTTCAACACAATCTTGACATTAGTACACTTTACTTTCCTCTTGGTTTTGTTCAGCTCCACAAAGAAAGTCCACTGGGAGAACAGGATATATGAAAACCAAATAGATCACTTATGTCAGGCTGGATTCTCTCCCTGGTGGGACTGGTGGAAAAGCAGAGTTGCTTACTCCAGTTCAACTAATGCCAAGTGGCATAAAGAAAAAAAAAATACTCCCTCCTTTTTGATTCACCCTGTGACAAAAAATTAATGACAAAAGAATACTTCATGGAACTTTTTTTTACTTCTCCATTTCCAGCTTGCCAGTTATCTGCCTCCCCTACACCCCCTTGCTACTTTACAGCTGCTTCACTATCTGCTTCTTCCTATCAGCTTTCATTCAGTTATGGCTCCATTTATCCCAGTATTTGGAACACAATTCTTGGTGCAATTTTACATTTCTAAAGGCTCAGATTAAGGTAGACTGTTGCTCTTGCCTTTCAGATGTGCTGTGTACTCCTACTCCTCAGCCCAGCTCTGTGGATGTTCTCTAAATGTCAAACCATGTTTTCTTCTTTCCACCAGGATCTTTCAACTGTTCTGTCCTTACCCTGTATTTATCACCTTTATGTTTTATGAAGCTCTTGAAAAGAAAAAAGCCACCCACAGCACTGTATGAATTCCTTTTTTCTTACTCTTCTACCTCCCACAGTCTCCTTTCACTTCAATCATTAATACAGTTTCAAACTACTTATCTTGATGACAAGCTTTAAGATATTCATCCATGATCAAAAGCCAGGGAAAAACATTCCTACTTCTATACATACTATTTGTCATTATTCATTCAGATTCTCCAAGTTCTTTCATCAAAACAAGCTTCTTCCTTTTTCATCTGCCAACCCTAAGAAATTAAGCCCCTTGGGAGCTCATCTGTTCTGTGAAATGCTGTCTTAAATGTGCCTTTATTCTGTATTTCCACAAAAATGAAAAGAAAGTTTCAGGAGCTTTATCAGTGAAAAATCATGAACCCTTGTGAGTGTTGTCAGACAAAGAGAGGGGAAAAAACCAATCAACTTAATTGCTGAAGCATTTGAGATGCAACATACTAGCAGCTTTGTTTACAACATTCTCTCAGTGCCTCTCAGCACACTTGCATATAGTATATATTTCCAGCCACAGTCCTGCTATTTGACTGGATATAATCACCATGGGCCTCGCTTTTACCTCACAAAGAGGTGTTCAGTTAAAAAATATCCTTATGTTGCTACATGAGAAAAAGAAACAGAACCAAAAGACAGCAACAAACCCCAAAGTGTGCAGTTTAAAACATGCTTTCTTTCAGAAGCAGAAACTTAACCTGAATTTCAAGGGTGGCAGAGATAATTAGCTTAAGAAAACAGATGCTTTTATTATTAAATATAGCCACAGGATCTGTCAGCAGCATCACTTGAATGATTTAGACACAGACAAGGGTAGGGGAAAAAAGTCAAGCAAATACCAAGAGATTGATTAATCAGGTATGGATTTCATTCACATGAACAGCCATGAGGTAAAGCATTCCACCAGAAAGGAGCAGACACAAGAGCTGTATCAGTTTTACCATCTGGTGATAATCTTTGAAGATTTTATTACCCCTATACCTCCTAAATTTGAACCTCAATTCCACCTTCAAAGCTAAATAAAACAGAACCCCCAGAGCCCTACTACTGATGCCTAGAGGGGCTACCTGGAACAGAGCCTAGGCAGTGTTAAAGGAATAAAATAGGGATTTATTAAAAAGGCCTTCAAAAGATACACCTTGGGCAGTACAAGAGCCTGGCCAAGGCTACAGGACAACAGACCACACATTTTCACACTTTTATAAGTTTTGGTCCATTTACACATTGGGGTTAATTGTCCAATTTACAGCTTCAGGTTATGAAGTCCCATCCTCCCAGTTTGCTCTCCTCAATTCGCTGTTGTTTATACTGGTTGGGCCTGAAGCTGCAATCCTTGGTTCTTGGGCTGGAAAAGAACTGTTTTGTCTGACTAAACTGTGAAGAGAACTTGCTAACACTTTATATGAAGGTCATAGTTACATACTAATGCAGTACAGAATATGGAAAATATGAAAGCTGAAACTTAAGGAATCACTATGACCTCCCCTTTCCCCAGAAGCCATATGGGAGCTCTCCCCATACTCTGTGAATGGAACAGCTCTACGAAGCACATTTAGTGCTCACCACTGACCCTGGCAGGGCTGGGACAGTCACAGAAACAAGAAAAGAAGCAGCGCCAGGGAGGCAGCCTGGGAATTACCATATAGAAAGGTAACTTTCTGAGGCAGACAGGAAACCCTGAAATGAGCATAAAGGTGCTCTGTAATACTCTGTAATTCACTCAACAGTCAGGCTAGAGCTAGGAGAGACTCCACGATGTATAAGTCACACCATGTAACTTTTCTAAATCACAATTAAAAATATAAACAACTGAACAAGGACAATAAAGTCCCCCACTTTTCTTAAAACTTAAAACAACCTTTTCATATTCTTTCAGCATTATCTCACAAAACCTAAAAGTTGAGTCCTAAAAAGGACTCATTTATGAAGCAGCAGTACTAAACTCAAAACCAGGAATCCATAAAACAACAGTACAAAAATACCTTTAGAAGACTACAGGTGCTCCTTCCACCACAGAAGTCCAGCAGACTGAGCAGCAGAGCCCTGTTGTTGCTGGTTCTTTTATAGTTTGGGTGTGGTTTGTGAACTCTTTCAGCTGAGGGACCCAGGGAAGGTTTGGCTCGTTGGCAGCAGCTGTAGATAGTGAACTTCAGATTAAATGAGAAGGCACAGCTGACTTGCAGTGCCCAGTCGGGGGAACCAACGAAGAAAGGAGTGAACAGGCTAAATGGTCACCTGTGCATTTGGGAAGGGGAGATGGGACTTCACAGAGTGACAGTTCCCTGACCAGAGACAGCCTGTGGGTCACAGTTTCCCCTCCCTCCATTAAGAAATGCATTGCTTTGTTGACTTTTTGCTATTTCATCTGCATAAAGGTAGAAAGATGTTATTGCAACATCAGGATGACTGCCTGTGGACTACAAGAGCTGGATAACTATCAGCTTTATCTCCACATTTTTCTGTTAAGGAAATTGGTTATAGCCATCTTCCCAGTTTGTGTTTCACCTTCTGTTCCAGATCAGCACCGAGGGCGATGGATTCCACATGTAAATTTCTATTTGTTGCTCTCAAACCACTCACAGCGCACAAGAGCCCTGATTTGGTAGTGTCAGCAATGAATTTTTGATGTAGATATTCCGAGCTGCTTTTCCACCTGGCTCTCGGAAGGTGGGAACTGGTGACATATCTGAGGGCAATGATGGCCACGAGAGCACAGCTGAGGTGTCCTCAGCCTTTGCAGCTGCAGGAACTTAAAACTCCTCATTAGCACAGCAGCCTCAGAGCAGCCTGATTTGGGTTTTGCAAAAGCCAAGCGAAGTGCCCTGCCCCACGTGACATTACAAATTCTTTTAGAATTGGCTGGACACAGAATGTCCTTCAGGTTGTCTGTTGCTCGTAGCTTAGAGAAACCCCATTTTAGTGAGACAAAGAGGATGTTCTTTACAGCAATGATATACAGTTAATAATGTCACTAGTGGAGGCTAATGTGCAACCATTAAAATGAGATGCAGAGTTTCATAGCTGCAGCTATTGTCTAACCATCAAATTTAACTTTTTTCCTTTTCTTCCAATATCTATCTCTATAATTATACATCTAATCTCTCCACTATGGATTATTTATAAGGTGAGTTTTCCCCTGATTTTCTGTGGGACACACTGGCAGTTAATTTCTAATTTAAGAACAGTGTCTAGGCCTATAGGAAACATGGAAAATTTTGCCCCAAATACAAAAGTACATGTTATTATTTCTTTTTTTAGAATAACTCTACCAGCCCTAATGGCTTTCTTAATTTATATTGCAGTTACGTTTAGACCTTTTACTTCTCAAGAAGTCTAAAAAAGAGAATGTATGCTCCAGTTTGTGGACAGTGATGAATAGCACTCAGTCAGCCTCCTAATACACCCCAAGGTGTCAAAAATATTTGCACATGTTTCATTAATAGATAAATTAGGTTCTAGCTTGCAAAGAGAGTGAGACTAGCAGAGGCAGGATAAGAACACTAAACCCATTTCTTGCTGTGATGGAAAATCTGCATATTCTGGCTTTTTATATTGACTGAATTGCATCTTCTTACAAGACATTACTGAATCTCCATATTAAGAGAGATCTTATGCTCTTCCTCTTTTTTCAATGCTGCCTTGTCCAGTGTTGGGCTCTTTTTTTTTTTTTTTTTTTTGCTAGGTGCATTTCTCTCTTACTTTTTAAAGGAAAAAGGAATGACTTTCTTACCAACTCTAACACCCTGTCAGCTCAAATGCTGAATGAGAAACCATTTTTCCTCAGCAGTTTGCTCATTTAAATGTCTGCCCATAGGTTTATTTCATAAACTACATGGTAAATGAGCTGAAAACGCTCACATCTTTCTAACTCATTCCACTTTCTGCTGAGTAAGGCAACCCAAAATCTAGACCTGAGGATGTTTATTCAGCACCAAAGTCCTCTATCAAAACCTTTTTCTTCTTCTTACGTAGTTCAAGTGCTGAAATAATGCTCAGTCTCAAATTAACAGACCTGGTCTGCACACAAGGTTGTACTCTGCTTGCAGAAATGAACAATTCCTTGCTTCCAAAGCACTAATTGTAACAGCACCTGGCAGCATCACTGGAGATAGGGGCCTGTCAGCATTTTCTCCAGACCCTCTTATGTTGACATTTAGAGCTCAGTCATTTATATTTCCTTCAGCTTAAAACTTTATAGAGAATTTTTAGTGGCATGTTTGCCAGGTATGTTTTGTATGGCCAAATTAATTTATTCAGTCCATGAAACAGTGGTTTCAATAAAATTGCAGAGGTGGACTGCATTGGTTATTTTTGCCAAGTATCTTTAAAGAACAAGAATTGATAATTATTTTTTTTCAGAAATAGAACTGATTTTATGTGTGTACACTTGCCAAATTTATTCTTTGAAGCTTTGAGGGGTTTGAAGAGCTAGGAGTAACGTCTTGCCCAAAATGACTGCATCACATTTAAAAATACATTTTTAAAATATGTATCAATATCAAACAAAATAATAAAAAAAGTGCAAGCACACCAAGCTCACAACCTATTTATACACTTTTTACCCAATATGTGATATGAGAAATTACACAGTGGATCTCATGTTTGGCTGTAAAATGGGGCCATTTCTGTGAAACCCAAGAAACTTTTTCTAACTGTAGGACAGAATTAGGGCAGAATTATATATCCTTCCTCCTGTATCCATCTGTATTTTTTTAAAAGAAGAAATAAAATGAATTCAATTATCTCTTTTAGACTGATACACTATAATCAATTCAGCCTTCAAGCTTGAAAAGAATTCATGTCATCCAACTTGGCTTAATCCATCTGATGTCTCCTTAATGAGAAAGGATGTTTAACACTAGAGAAACATTTTATAAAATCCAGATAAGTAAATGCTACCAACTGACTGCTACCTCATGGCACACCATGTTAGTTTTGTTTATGTAATTTCTGGTTCTCTTAAAAAGATACAGTTAATATTTTATGTAATTCTAGTTCCATGTACAGATTCAGTTGCTTGCCAGAGCTTTTCTCATGCCTCACTAGAAGATGAAACAAAGCAGAGAATTATTAAAAAAACCCCAGCAAAACCAAAAAAAACACAACACTGTCAAGGTTAAAACTTATGCATTTCCATAGAAGGTTAATCTGTTAACCTTATGTCTAAGCCATTGTTCTAGTGCTTCTCTGGCAGTTGTTGTCATTCTAACTCTTGCATCCAGCAATGTATAAAATGTGTCAATTCTAGAGCTAACAAACCAAATGTCCCACTGAAAAATAACTCCCCAGTTTCCAAGTTATGAAAAACAAAAGCCAGGACTTAAAACAAAACAAAAAACAAACAACCAAACAAACAAAAACCCCAAACCAAAATGAACTAAACAAAAAACCAAGTCACAACAACAACAAAACAACCCAAATCCCTGAGTTTCTTTACTCAGAGCAGTATTTGTGTTAGTTTTCCTGCTTCCCTGGACATGCATATCTTTAGCAGAATTAGCTTCTTGTATAATATTTATGGCATTGTCTTGCAAAGGAGAGAGACAGAGGGAAAATCTTACCTCACAGTGTGTTTTGAGTTTTCTTTTGAAAAGAGGACCAACGTGCGAAATGACATAAACATGAAAATTATCCTATTAAATTATTTTCCTATTTAATTATCCTATTAAACCTCCAGAAGTTTTCAGTAGACCCTCTGCAGTGACAGTGAATTGCCTTAGTTTCTGGTGTTTGAGGAATGAGAGAGACATGTGGAGGTGAGGCTCAGTTGTCTGAAAAGGCTTGTTAGAAGAAAAAGAGGCAAATTAGTGACATCAGATGTCCCCTAAAGGGTGACCACTGCCCTTGTCCCACATTGGTAATAAGACACTCCCCGAGCTTCATGTGGAGCAGAGAGCTGTGGTGAACATCCAAGAGAATTGAATGCATCTATATTTTAATTTAAAAGTGTATGTTAACCTGACTGTAGAAGTAGGAGACAATATTAAAAATTATTCCAATACAGAAGAGGTTAGTTATCAACCAACAACAGCCTTAATAATTTCCAGAAAGCAGTTAAATGAATGAACCACTTCACATTGTAATTAATAAATGAGAAAGTTAGATTGGGTTCTCTTGCTGCCAGATGACCAAGGAGAAATTCTCTCCATTCCAAAAAGCATAAATTCTGCTTGATCTGAATTTCAGATCAACTTCAATATCTGAATGATATTGAGTTATAATTGTGCCTATGAGCTCCAAAGTTCCAAAGTGCCCCAGCCCCTACCCAGGGAAAAAGACTGGCATTGCTGGAGGGGGGAGGGTTTGTTCTGTGCTTTAGAACAGAACAAGCTTTAGCCCTGCTCTCTGCAGTTAGATGTCACCCCCTGTGTGCCTGAGGCCAGGCTGAGCCATGCTCCAGTCAGGGGGCACAGGAACTGAGGTGCAGTGACCCAGATCCCTCCCAGCTGGGCTCAGGCCTGGTTGCCTCTGCCCAGGACTGCCCTGGCAGTGCTGATGTGACCTCATTGTACAGGAACAGAAGTCTCTGGGAGGACCACACAGGAAATGAACACACATTGAACATCTATGACTGTTTCCAAGATTGTATTAATCAAGCTCCTCCTAATCCTTCTGGTAGCCTGATAACTGTCTCAGTATTCCCATTATAAGTTTTTAAATTATTAATTCATTAGGACAGGGGTTACAGCACTGGGTGATACATCAAAGCCTTCAGCTCAGCTGTGACAGAAGAATCTTTGGAGTCCTATGTTGAAGCTCTGTGTGTGATGAGGTTTTTTTGTCTTTTGCCCTGAGGCAGAGTCAATGGTTTTTCACTGGCAATAGTTTTCTGCTAACCCTGTGGATAAAATTTATTGGATTTGGACCACTGGTTGTTAAGCCTCTGGTCAAGAATCCATCTATTGCATCGTTACAGTTTCACGCTCTTCTTTCTTATTCCCTCTTAGGCCTCGCTCTGTCCCATTGACATCTTTTATTTCCCAACTAAACTGGGCTCCCAGCGTGTTTTAATTTGTTCTTGAGTAACAAAATGTATTAATTTGAAATTATATTTCAAACAATATTCCTCTCTGAAATTAACAGCTATTCTATGTGTACCAAGGGCATCCAAAACAAAAACAGCAGAAGATTCTGTTTTTAGGGTGTACAGTATGAAAACATTCTCAATGTGCAGAACAGAATAGACAGATCTACCCAAAGGGTGGTGGAGGCTGACAGATGTTTCAGAGCTGGAGCCCTGGCTGAGCCCTGTGAGGAGGCTCACAGGCAGTGCTTGCCAAGCTCACCAGCCTGTGGGACACCAAGGAGATGTGCTCCAAGGTCATCCTTGAATTCAAGCAATGTCACAGCCCAGCCCTTCCCTTCCAAAGATCCAAGTGCTGAATCCCTCTTTTTGGAATCCAAGAGTCCACGAAGGGCATAGCAACCCAAGGGAGGAGTACAAAAGCACAGAGTTCTAACCCAGGCTCTGTCATTCATATGTACAACATTTAGATTTTTGGTGATAAGTACCATTTTTTCATAATTACTATCTACGATTTGCTAAATTTGCTGCTGTTTGCTAAATACTGCTGCCATTTGTCTTTTTTCCAGAAGAATTAACTAAGAGATAGTTCCTGACTTTGTAGCCTGAGTCTCTTGCCTGGAGGCAATTTGCTTTTACCACCAGTGCAGGAGGTCCAGGCTCCCTGCTCACACCTCAGTGACAGCACAAGTGCAGGGGAGGAAATCTGTGGTGTGTCTCCACTGATTTGGGTTGCCCAGAAAGCAGCCAGGCCCTTCAAGCATTAGCACATGGTAATTATCAGCTACACCTAGCTCACATGACATATTCCCAAACCATTTCCTTAACCATGATATTCTCTTTTTAATGAGCCATTAGAAAAGTAAAGGAAAACCTCCAGGTGTGAATGCTAAATGAAAATGTTTAATAGAAAAAGATATATAACAAGAAATTATCATCTATTAATAGTGTTGAGAGAATTAGGTGGTGGAAATGCTTTAAAATCTCAGCCAGAGAACAAGGTAAAGTGGCATTTCCTTTGGCAAGTTGAACCAGAAGGATGTGTACTTCATAATCCATCTGAATGATGGACAGGGCAGTCAACAGAGCAGCAGCAGATGAACAGGGACAGAGCTGGCCAAGGAAAGGCAAGGAGCAAGGACACAGCCCTGCATCTCCAGAGGGATAGACCTTCATGGGCAGGAGAGCTGAGGCAGCTCCTGCTTCCTGCCCTCCCATCAGTGCTTATCACAAGAGACCCACAAGTGGGGCCACAGAAGAGACCAGAGAGTTTAAGTGGAGACCTCTGTGAGAAATGTGAAGCAATGTCTCCATACAGATGCTGTGTGAAAGGTGTTCAGAGGCATATTTATAAATATGTAATATATATTGGTTTATATTTATGAGTATTCCTGGCTAGAGACTTACTGCCTCAGCTGCTACATAAATCAGATGAGAAGTACCATGAATTCATGATCCAGTGTACACTTATGACATGTCAACACACAGCAGGACACAAACACATCTCCATATGTATATGTACGACATGTGAGGCAAAGCAGATGTATTCCAGACAACCAGCAGATCTTGCTGTTCCTTTCAGGAGTTGGCTGAGCACAAAAACTCAACACATGTAGGAAAACAGATATATTTCTTTGTGTGGGAGGTAAAAAAAAAACAAGAAGAAAGATATTTTAGAATATTTCCAAGTAAATTCTAGGCAGTTTCTCTAAACTCAGTTTATTCAAGCTTCCCCTCAGTAGATATTTGTTATTCTGTGTGCTCCTGAGAGTCCATTGCAGATCTACTGTGAGGCAGCCCAGGCTGTAATGAATTCTGCTTTTAACTTGGACATCCCCAGTTTGGGCTCCAAGAGGATGGTTATTGCATATCAAAGGATATAAATAAGACTGTGTGACTAATGAAGCCAGCCTTGTTGACCAGATGGCAAGGAATGATTGGAAGATTTGAGAAAATTCCACAGGCAATAATTTGTTCACATAAGTGATCTGACAAACACTTATGAATAAGGAATGAAGTAATAAAAGTCACATTCTTCTTATGGATATTTTGTAGAGCTGGGAAAAAAGGCTAAATTACTTCAAGAAATTATTTTTTTTAGGAACAGTTTGACCAGATGCAGATGTAATAAATAAAGTGATATATGACCCCATTGGGTGGCCATTAAAACAGCTAGTGGGGAGTAAATAACACGTGCTCACTAGTGAGGTAGGGATCATATGACAAAAATATTCAGAAAAAAAAAATGGTGCTTATAGGTGGGAAAAAGTAATTTGCTACATTTAAGTTGAAATAATGGTTTAGTACCAAGCTACATATTGAATAAAATGTCTTTAAGTATATTCATTTGCCTTTTGTGGTCATTACCTGCTCTAATACTTAAATTTAAAAGAAAAGTATAAGATGCAGCCCTCAAAAACTAATTTTTATCAAACTAAAATTATCCCAAAGACTGGAAAACTGCAATGCTGTGACTGGAATGAGAGTTAGGGACTTTAGACTGATTTATTCCCTATACTAACCTGTTGTGTCTTTGAGATTACTTAACATAAATACATGATGAAATTTAAACAGAAATAGTTGGTTTAAAGGAATTGGAGGTTTCTAAGATGACTCAGCCCATGTTAGTAAGACAGAAGTTTACAATCAGAACTCACCTGGAATAATTTTGTAGATGGCTTTCAGGAGAAACCTGCAGCTTTGACACCTGCGGTTAGCCCAAAGACATGTGGTTGTTCCCCAAGCATTTCTTATCATTCTTTCTTTGAGCAACACAAAATAAATTGTACAGCTAAACAAGCTGATTGCAGTGATAGAAATGTCCTGACTTTGGTGAGGGATGCTGAAATCCCCTGAAGAATTTTTTGTTGACAAGCTTGCTCTACCTCAGGGGCATAATTCCACAGCAAAAAGTTTGTCTGGCAAAAAGGTTCTTTACCTGCATCTGTGATGGCTTAGAGGAAGAGACTTAGGAATTAAATTGGGAGTTTTGACTTAGAAAATTCTCCTGCTTATTATCAATGATTGCTTTTATGCTTCCTAAGGAAATGAATCTTTCAGAGTTTTCTGAGGAAAAACAAAACAGAGAGGAGCAGGTGTCTGTGAATCAGGCATTGGATCTGCTGTTTCCCACGCCCAGGAAAGGGCCTATTCCCTCTGTGTGAGTCACTGAGTGCTGGGTGGCAGCAGTGGCTGCTGGACAGCCTGCTGATGGACAGCTTGGTGTGCCAACAGCAGCTTCTGCACTGCTTCATCTTTGCTGTGTCAAGTCTTTTACTTACAGCGTTCTTACACTGGTTTCTATCTCCTGTTTCATCTGAAACACTGTTTAAGTCAATGGCCATTGTAGCAAATCAGATTAAAAAAACACCTGAAAAACCACCCCAGCAAGCTCTGCTAAAGATGCCATTCCCTGCTGCTGAGTAAGACTGCTATGAAAGCCTGTTGTCAGATTCAATATAAACACGGGCTTGTTTTGGGAAGAACTCACAACAATCCAGCAGCCAACCTGGTTTCAGCTGTTACTTTTTTTCTTACTGGCTATTACAGTGCTGTGTTTTGGATTTAGAATGAGAATGAGGTTGATAACACACTGATGCCTTAGATGTTGCTGAGCAGAGCTTACACTAAGACAAGGGCTTTTCAGCCCTGGCAGCAGCAGGGCTGGAGGGCACAAGAAGCTGGGAGGGGACACAGCCAGGGCCAGGACAGCTGGTCCCAACTGGATAAAGGGATATCCTGTACCATGTGGTGCCATGCTCAGCAGATAGAGCCAGGGAAGTTGGCTGGGGGCTGCAGCTCACAGTTCAGGACAGACTGCACATCGGTCAGCAGGTGATGAGCAACTGATTGCACATCCCTCATTTTGTATGGGTTTTTTCATGATAATTTCTTTTTTTTCTAATGAGCTGCCTTTATCTCAGTCCCTGGGTGTTTCCTTTTTTCTGATTCTCTCCCCATCTTGTGTGTGTGTGTGTGTGTGTGTGTGAGTGAGCAAATGGCTGTTTAAACCACAACAAAAATAAAACCCTGTTGCCTTCTTCATATGAACTGACAGGCTGTCAGAGGTGGAGAACCAAAAGCAGAAACATGGGACTGCTCTGATCTCTTTTGGAGGCATCAGAAGTGTTCCCTTTGTCTGCTAAGAGAGCAGGGGTAGGCCTGAGACAAAACCAAGCACCAGCTTCACAGTGATGCTTTCAAGAGTCACAGATCCATAAAGGCCCCCATCAAACATGTTTGCTGACTTTAACCTCTAAGATTTTTCTCCTTCTAGAGGTTTGCTGAATCTTAAACTAACTGAAGAATTCTTGTCTTCAAGCCTATATTCTTCACTGAGTCATGTTTATCAAATTCATGGGATGATCTTGAAAGTAAGGCCAAGCCTTTTCAGCTGTGTAAATTAAACATGTTTTTCTCCTTGCTAGAATAGCAGAGCAGTGACTGTTCTAAACATAATGGTTGCAGCAAGGGAGAAAAAAGTTCAATTGCATCTATAATCTAATCTAAATGTTGTGATTAATATCCTTCTCTTTTCATAGCCAGCCATGTGACACTTATCCATGTTATACATTTTTTAAAGCTATCAACTGCACAGATTTTTTTTTCTAGGAGAATTAATCACAGCCCTGAATGCATGGATATTGTTTGAAAATAATCAGTCCTGACAATCTCTGAGCATTGGAGTTGTTAGACTTTGTGGAAGAAGGCCAATCTGGCAAACAAATTCTGTTAAAAAACCTGCAAACATTTGAAAAGCTTGTCATTTCTGCATCTGTAAGAAAAATAATCAGAGGCAGAACTAAGTGGAAAACTACATGTAAAAGGAAATTATAAGGAGAACATTAAATAATAAAATAATGCAAAAATTGGTACTAGAAGGACTGAGGAGGTGAATTATTCTTCCCCTGAGGTTACAGTTTAGGCCTATTTTTATATCCATTCTATGTAACTCTGTGTACAGCCATGGCAGACATCTAAAACACAAGGTGGTACCAGAAGCAGAGCACACAGACCCTCAGAATTCAACTCTTGCACTTCCCTGTTTGATGCTGGGATGGAGCAGAGGGAAGTTCATGAGTCCTAAGAACACACAAACACAAACATGGAGACTTTCCAGATTCCCTGCTGAGATATTGTCAGAGCACTGGACTGATAATTCAGACCTTTGCACCCAATCCTGATTTAGAAAAAGATTTTTAAGAAGACTGATTTCAGGGTTTTTGAATACCACTCCTCCTCCTCATCCTCCTCTGTGTGTTTATTCCTTCGCACCATCACCCTCAGCTCTCCCTCTGATTAGATGCAATTAATGAATAGAAGATGCTCTGATAATCAAACCAAGCTGGCAATTCTTTAACAATGTACTAATGAAACAGTCCAAGAACATCAGGCCCTAGTGAAAAGATGAATTTTGTTATTCAATGTGTCAACACCAACTTACACCCTCATTTGGACCTGTTTCTGGCTCTGCTGCATACAGGAGGCCCAGTAAACTTGTTCAGATACAGAGTCTGCTGTCTGAGGCCTTGCAGAGGCACAGATATAAATTCAGTTGATTGTTTATCTCCAGACAGAATGATCTAGCTCTTAGCAGGTAGTAGGATAAAGAAAAAACAATTTTAAGTTAAAATAAAATGAACAGTTGGTTAATGAAACTAGTGGTTAATTCTGAGTGGCTGGATTTTATTCTGTTGGGGAGAGAAATTCCCATACGAGCGTACTGCAAGAAAAAGTGGTCCACGAAAAAATTCCTTAGAAAGTATTACTTTCACAAATTTCTGCATCACCAAAGCAAAGCATGGACAATTTAAATGGTGTCTCTATTTTACTTTTGGCTTAACCTCTGGTTAATTGGTAGGGTGATCACATAATGTTATTGAAGTACAGTGTGAAAAGAATTAAATATCAAATTTTAGGGAACACTTGGGTATAAAAAGCCCCAACAAACAGGTATTTTTTGATTGCTTCCTTCTGCATACAACACACTACTGAGACTCTCCATGCTTTAAACTCTCCTCAAGCTGGCAAAGCTCTGTTCATTTTCTTAATTCAACCTCAAACTCGGATTCTGCTTATCAAAACTGAAATGCTCTTCAAATCACCCATGAATTTAGAGGTTTTTTTCCGGTGTTATCAGTAAATGTTTTGTCTCTTGGTTTAACAAAGGCTTTCAGCACAGCACAACTGCACAGCAAGTTGTAGGTTTTTTGCCCCCATTGCACTCAGGAAAAACACCACCTTTATCTCATCAGCACTGCTAATAGAGGTTGTCCAGGCTTTTCACAGAGCATACTATTGAACTGTCAGACAGGTCCATTTTCCCTCTACAACAGGCATTTTTAATCCCCTCACTTCTTTCCTCCCTGCTTTCAGTGTGATTTTCATCGAGTATGTCACTGCATATGGGATTTTTTCCCATTTATTGCCAAACATTCCAGCTTTTACTTCCTCTGGCATAAAGTCAGGACACAGAAACTATGCGGGCAATTTAGATCTGAATATTGTGTATATAATAAATATCATGAAAGGCTAAGTTATATGCTTATCACTGTGATCATTATTTTCTGAGTCCTAAAACACAGAACATGGCCAACAACTACTTGCATGGAAGTGGTTTGAAGAGATTAACTTCTTCATATACTCTGTAGGGAATGTTTAAGGTCCTATTTCCAGAGAAAAGAAAGGGGTAGGAATTCATCATGGATGAAAGGTTATTTGCCTGTTTATTGCCTCTGTACCTCATTATGAACACAGATTTAAAAAGCATGACGTTTAAGGAATTAATGAATGAGTAAAAAATATGCAGCTTTGTTGGTCTGAACTTACTCTTTCTGTTCTCCTTATGTCTCCCATGCTCTTGTTTTTGAGTCCTCATCGCTCAGATGAAGTAACAGATCTATTTAAGACACTATGTCCTGACAAAAATATTTACCATCGTTTAAATCTTTAAAAATGCTTATTCTGTTATTTGGTCACAACACAGAAGTATGTGGGAACAAATGAGTGGCATCAGTTCAGAAAGTAGGAAAAGTTTCTTCCTCTAGGGCTCCTAATTTTCATAAATGGGCATGCGTGCTGAAAGACTCCTTATTCTATTCTTTTGAAAGTCACAGTGTGTGACCTGGAACTGCTGCATTTAACCATGACTGAACAAAAAGAATGACAAAAGGTGCTTTATGATTCAGTCCAAGCCAATCTATGTATTTCTAATGCAAATGGAGACATTCAGGAAAGCACATTCTTAAAGAGCTTTTTTGAAAGCTTTTGCATCTGTCGAGATGGATTTTTTTATTGTGGGTGCTTTGAGGTTTTGTTTCCCTTTTTTTGGTTTTTTTTTTTTTTTTTTTTTTTTCTGTAATTTCTAGTAGACTGGTAAGGGAGTTTATATTACTTACTAAAAGCTGACTACTGGTGAATTATGGGTGTAATCACATAAAGTATCCATTTTTCTGTGCTGATTCTTTGTCTTACTAAGTCACAAGAGTGCTCTTTGATTTGTAATGCTGAACTTATCTTTGAAAAATAAATTATCCTTCAGTCGTAAGCCTTAAGTTTCTCAAATTTACAAGCTCTACAAGCAGTGCTGTCACTTGTCCACTAAGCTTCCATGCCATGCAAACTCATTTCCAAATATGCTTGTGCTGCCAGGAAAAAGGAGAATAAAAATTCCTAAGTTCATGGGCTATAATACACCAAGACCCACTCTCTTAGAAGTAGGTTCCTTTCCCTTTGTTAAATTCTCATTAAGAAAACCTGGAATAGTACCATTTCTTGTTTTTGCTCCTCATGCTTATCACGACAAATGTTTTTTGATTACTGCTAGATCAGACTTTGCTACAACTGCTCAACTATTGCATTATCAGTCATTTTACTACCAGTTTTTACTCCTCATCAGTTAAAATACATTTTGTCCCCACAGTGTAATTTCCTGGAGTTTCTTTGGAAACTTTTCCCAGAATTAAATTAATGAGTTCTGCTTGCTAAAAGAAAACACTACATCCACAGCTCCATTTATTTGATGAATCCAACTAAATACAACTCAGCAATTTGACTTGACTAAATGGTTTCTGACAAGATGTTGGAGTTACAATGAAAGAGGCACTTGGCATGCTGGGGCATCTTCTATCCAGTGCCTGTAAGATAATGGCATCAGTTTGTTTTTACAACACCCTGTGTTAATTTTAGTAATTCCAACATGACCAAGAACATTAAAAAGTCATTTTCTGTGTATGCTTTTCATTTTCACTAGGCCTTTAAAACAAAATTAACTTCATCACTCAATCTCAAAAATGGCCATTCATATATCAAATGATAGAATCTCAATAGACACAGTATATGTTTTTCTCAGCCTCATGGTTCTTGTCATTAATTCTTACATAAAACTTGAGAACAAGAGGTCATTTAAATAGCTTGAGTGTATTGGTCTCCAGTCACCTGCCAAGTGGGTTACACTGGCATGTAAGTGTACAGCCTGTGCACAGGTTGTATTATTTATCATAACACCAGGGAGAATTATTACAATTTATGTGCCTGGGCATCGTTTCTTGGTCTACCTGGCACTGTACAACTAAGTAATCAATCTATCAGCATTGTGCATTTTCCTGTAGTTTCAAATTTCTGGGTTCTTTTTTCAGCAATGAAGTCAGCCTTCTGTATAAATCTGACTTTTTCCTTCTAGCACTTGGTGCATAGTATATCACTTCTGAGGACAGAGGAATCACTTTGCAAACATGACACTCTGAAGGAAGCCCCTGTCCCAAAACTGCTCTTCTGTCCCTCTTCCATGACGTGATGTTCAGCTCTCGTTGTGGGACCGCAGGCTGGGCTGGCTCACACCAGACAGCTTTGGATACATTTATGCAAATGATCAAATCTGTGAAGTCATTTGATGAAAAGGCTCTTGAGAATAATCCAGTGTAATGAAAACACTACTCTTTACATAATGCTATACGATCAAGCAATTATTTTCCTTCAGACTTTTCCAAGACACTCCCGCCGACACACTTTGGCACAGCTTTATTTAAGGATTTACTGATGAGTTTTTGCCTTTGTAAAAATCGGAGTGGAGATATCCACTCTGAATCAAAGGTGGTGGGCAAACAACTGAAGAGAAGCACCTTGGCATTTTATTTGACACATGCTCCAGAAAATTTCTAGATAAATGACAAGAGATCTGTGCAGAATAAGTGCAGAGTGGGGAAACTTCATGTCATGGAAGAGGCACTGGGACAACCTGTGAGAGAACACCTCTGAGAGCCCTGTAGCTTTCAGGTACATGTTTTGGGGACATGAGACGGAGAGAATGAATCAAAATCCAAATCTTAGACATCTCTCTCTCCTTGCTCCAGCCTGCTGAGATGCTTCTTTTGCTACTGCTGACTTTTTTCTTATGGGTTCCCAGCCTTTTGCCTTCCTGGTGGCATCCCTGCCCTTGCAAGATTCCCTGGGGAAGAAGCGAGTCTGCAAAGTAAAATAAATTGCCCACAAATTCCAAGACTTTCCCATTAATTTTAACTCACTGTAACACACAGTTCATATCTCTCTTTGCACAGGACTGCTAAGGAACTGATAGGAAATTTGACCTTTAAGGTCTGTCAGGATGCAAGTAACTGGGAATTCACCGCACATGATCAGACCCCGTGGTGCAGGCATCGCTATCACAGACAAAGTCATGTGCCACAGGCCAGTATTAAAAGACAAGAGTTTCATTAGTACTCACAACAACTAGGATCAAAATGCTATTGATTTATGTAAAAAAAAAAAAAAATCCATAGTTTCCTAAAGCCTTTGGGGTTTTTTATTTGTCTTTTTAAGAAAATGAAAATTGTAATGCTGGAACATGGCAGCCCTTTCTGGTGTCACTACATGTGCTTTACAACACTGATAGTAAGACTTGAGAGGAAATATACATGAATGCAGGGTTTAGACTAATCTCTGCATAGAGCAAAATATCATCTCTCCAGTGGTTGCAGTCATGTAGGTGTTATTTAGCTTTATTTCTCTCACTGATTTTATCCAAAACATGCAGTTAGGGGATTTCCTACTATATTTTTTCATTCCACCTTACACTGTTTTTAAATCACTTGATTTAATAGTTAAACTATTAAATAGTTAAATTAAACTAAAATAGTTAATTAAACTAAAAATAGTTTAATATTTTAAATTTTCTGCAGCAAATTAGATTGGATAGAATTTGAGGCAGGTATATATACTTATTCTGCAACAAGACCAGACCTTTAGTCATACAAAAATGTCTCTCTGCCAGTGTAATACAGGCTAGTAAATCATCTCTGTGACATCTCTGCCTTTGTTTCTGTGGAGCAGACAGTGTTTCAGGGGTTTCTGTCAATCACAAGAGCATCTGTTTTTCCTTGTGGATATTTCCACCCACAATTCATGGGGTGTGTGTTCAGAGATAACAGCTGATCTAATTTCATCCAGGAAAATGCATTCAGATAAGGTGAGAGGGGAGTAATTGAGTTAAAATCTGTCTGCTGTGTGACAGCAGAGATCAGATACACTCTTCATACATTTTGCTAAAATTGCCATTAATAACCAGGGATGAGTGAAAAATGGACTTCATCTTATTTTTCTCTGAATGGTTCTCCAAAACAATGACTTTCAGTGCTAATTACCTAACAGGAGTAGGTGCAAGTTTCTTTGTGGTATGGTGCCATCCTTCACATAAAGGAACATTAGTGCACTTCTGTGAGGTCCAACAGACAGTTCAAATAGGAAAAATGCTGTGGGTTTCTGTACTGTTAGTTTTCTGTGAATCAGGAGTGGATGGAATTTGTTTTGAGATGTGTTTTTCTCACTGACACCAACACAGCTAGGTGAAAAACTTGCTAGGTTTCTTTTTTTTTTTTTCCCTCAGGATCCTGAGGATCACAACATGCAATTTCTTATTTCTGTTACCAACTCCAGTACCCAGAGGGCGGCAGACGGGTGTGCCTGTCTTATCACAAAACAGAACCCAAGATCTACTGCTCTCCTAATTGGACTGAACAAGACATCTGCATTTTTTTTCTGGCCCCTTTTTTTTTCAGGTAGAAGGCCAGCATTGTGTACAACTACTCTAAAAAGGCCAGCCCACAATAAATGAGGTGTCCCTAAAGCAGTGGTGGAGCAGAGCAGCAAGAGATTGAACTTGTCCATGCCACTGTCACCGATGGTGGGATGGAGTGAGAGGTTGGAGAGGAGTGTGCAGAAATAAGATTCTGCTGCACTGGAACGTCACAGTGACCCCAGTCAGAGAGGAAAGTCTCATTAACACCTGCAGATCTATGCATGTTCTGAATTCAATAAAGGCTGCATCTAGAATCCCTCTTTAGCATCCATCTCCCACAAAAACAAACAAAAAACCAACCAACCAAAAAACCCAGCAAAACCCCAAACAGTTCCTAACACCTCAGTGCATCTTTTGTCCCTTTTTCTGCAACGTGCCCAGGTTTCAATAACATATTGGAACTAACCTGAACTAATGCTAAGCAAGGGAGCTCAGAGCCAGGTTCTCAGCAGAGGAAATGAATTCCCACAGATTTCCAAGTCAACTTAGCAGGTTGATTTTGATCCCACTGTTACTTGCACACAACTATTGTTTTCCTGTGGGATGCAATCCAATACTAGGTGTAGGAAATTCCTAAACTGCAAATTTCAGGAAGCTGTAGAAGATTCAGAGAAGTGCACTATATGCTTCAGGTGCTCTTTTGGCCTTCTTGAGACACCCACTGATTCTTTTTTAGGGCAACTTTAAAGAAGAGACAGGGGGCCAGATGGGCCAGGAGGGCCATTCCTATGTCAGGAGGAGCACTGATCTGTTCTTCATCACAGTGTGAGCAATCCCTTCCCTTCTGCTGTGCAGTCTCCCTTGAAATCATTTGTCAGAGGTCGCACCCTGAGTCAAAGGATAGCTGAGAATAGATACAAAGAATCTGAACTTCAGTCTGCACCTACCAACAGACTTCTTTTCCTGAAATAATCTCAGATTTGAAACTTGGAGGTAACGTTCCTTCTTTATATTTGACATACAAAATATTCCGCCCATTCAGTTTCTGTTATTTTTCTGAAGAGAAGATTATTATTACTTTTAAATGTAACTTTATGGATTGGTTCCGTTTGTTAAGCTATCTGAGAACCTGCAACCAATGACAGAAAAATTAATATATGCTAGGAATATTTAAATGTACCTGCAGGTCTAACGATAAGTGAACTTGCATTATCATGTTTCTTTTCTAACAACACAGGAATTTTATCACCAAAACCTTCACTTGGCAGAATCCTAATATGGATTCTCTGTATGTGGATATTAGCCCTGAGGGGCTCCAGCAAACCCAAGATAGATTTGGACCACAGTAAATGTTGACTACATCCACTCATCTCTACATCCACCTTGATCTGCTTTAGCACACGGCAGACTCTCTATATGAAATGAACTGTTAGCATTTTTTAGATTTACTCTTATGTTTTTCACTGGTGATTAGAAAGAAAGGTATTTAGTTGTTTCTTTGGGAATTTCTTGTTTGTTTGTTTATGGAAATTAGGGTTGATTTTTTTTCTACTTAAAGGCTTGATTTTTAAAGCTATTTTTTCCCACTTCACCCTAAATAAGAGGAAGTTCTGCCACACATTTTTCTGAATTTTATTTTGTATTATTCATTAATATGTGTGAGTGGTAGGATTTTCAGGAACACTTCACAGTGGCCTGACACTGTTACTATAGGTTTCTGATATTAAGACTTTCAATGTACACTCATGTATTACTTTTGGCTGCTATGCTGAAATAATTAAAACCCCCCACTTTAATATTTTGCACTTCTACAAGTGAATGTAATTTCTTTATCATTCTGATGGATCAGACTAGTTTAGTGATCTCATACCAGTTTATGCTATGAATGGGCTATTAACTTCATTCCCAACTGGCATCAGCAACAAAGGAAGTTTTGATTCTGTAGCTTCTTGACTCCTTTTGGGTTATATACCCTCTATTCCTTTCTAGGCTCACAGTGAACATTTAATTTTATTTTCCAAAGGTTCCTTACTAGTTTACCTTGCTAGTCCCACTTAACTATTCTGTCACAAATCCACTGGCATCAGGTGAATTTTAATTCTTTCTTTGACAGCTTATCTACTCAGGAGTCATTTCAAAGCCTTTTAACACTGTCTCTTCATTTCAGTCCCTGTCCCTGCCACCAGCCCCTCTAGTAATCTGTCCCTGAGTCATGACCCCCTCAGCTTCTTCCATGAAGTCTGAAACAAAGAAATGAACCCAGACATCAACCTTACCTCTGTCATTAATGTGTTTTTCATGACCTTTTGTATCCCTGTGCTCATTGATGTGGGCCTGGATCTTCACTGCTTATGCTGCTCACATACTTCTTGTTGCCTGCCTTTTCTATTTCCTTTGCTGTATTTATGCACTTTTTCTACTTTAGTTCCTATTCAGGTTTTTACACAGGTTTAGCTTCTATCTTTGTATACCTTTCCTATTCTTTTGGAATTTTTAATTTTCTCTAAGCTGCTCTCTACTCTTACAAATTGCCTTGCTTAAGCTCTTCACTGAGCTGAATAAATCTTCGCTTAGTCATCTTTTCTCTTGTGTGGACTTCTATCCAAACAGCAGCTCCTTGGCTGTGCTGGCCACCAGTGGAGCAGTGAAAGCCTCTGTACATCAGTCTGGAGAGCTGGGATTTTCCAAATCCGTGGGTGAGGTTTATCAGTCCTGACTGTGGTGTGACTGGGCAGACTGGCTTTGCAGGCAGGCTTTGTCCTGAGGGATTACATTGGGACACCCTGGAGGTTCAGATCCTTTGAGAAGGTTGGTGCCTTTCTGTAAGGCAAAGAAGATAAACCTCCCTCCCCTGAAGTTTAGCAAGCAAGAGGATAAATTCAGATTTAGATTAAAAATGGATGAGAATGGTGAACCTGAATTCCCACAGTGACTGCAAAGAGCCCACCTCCAACGTGGCTTTCTGTGGGACACGGTGGGTGGGCTCCAGCAGGAAGCAAATGCTCTTTGTGGGGTTCCAGTGTTTTGACAGGGAAGGCTGGAGCCAACAATTCCCTCAGGAAGGGCAGGAAGTGTTTAGCTACACCTTCTGCATTGCTACAACACATTCACCTATGCACTAAAATTTCTGGGTTTATGCTGACTTATTGGAGGTTTCCTACTCAGCTTCAACCTGCTGTGCAGGCTTGGACAAGTTATCTTCCAATATAAGAAATACAGTATTTTTTATCTTTAATTACCTGACATTTCCTTTGGTATCCTCTCCTGTATTTTCTCCTGTTAGGGAGATTTCTGTTTAAAATAAAAGCTGATGCCAGCCTGACAGGAGAGAAGCCAAATGAATTCATAAAATCTCAGGCATCCTGCTCAACAGATTCCAGTGCTATTCAGCTCCTGCAATCTGAACCACTACCAGCATACTGCAAAGACCAGCAGGTAACTCTTCACCATTTTTGACAAGCCTCAGTTTTGGCAAAAAACTTGGCTCCTGGTGCATTGCAAAGTTATTATGACACAAAGTTATTATGACTTCCCAATGTGTCATATGACAAATTTAGAGTGAGCACAACAGGTGGATGTTAGGGTGCTGTTTTATTCCTTGGTCAGACTCAGGATATTGGGTCTTCTCCTTTGCCTGGGTCATGCTGCCTATGCAAATACAGTCAGTCACCAAGGGTTGCTGTAGTGCAGTTCAATGCATGGTGCAAAAACTGGGCAGAGAAAGCCTTCAGGAAATGAAAATAGAGGCGCCAAGCCTGAGGAAGAGAGAATGGATACTCAGTAGAGGAAGAAATATGGAATAGAAAAAAAATCTACATCAGTAGAGAATGGGATTATATTTTCCCCCTGAATTTCAGACTCAAGGCAAGAGCCCTGACCTTTGATTAATAAGAGGGACAGAGCTTCTAAAGAGCAGCAATTTTTGTACCCCTCCTTCTGGTGGTTGCTTTTTTTAATTGGCACACATCTGGGCATGTAAAGCTCCACTATCTCATGGGCTGCTAGTGCTCCAGCATGGGAGAAAATAGTTACCAGTGTTTCTTTACTGCTTATCTGTGTGACTGTGGATGCATGAGACCCTGGGACAGAGGGGACACAGGGATGGCAGAGACATGGTGCCTTGGCCACACTGTTATGGGTCGTGCTGCTCAGCAGAATAAACCTCTTCCCTGCTCAAAGTGAAGAAAAACACAGGAATGAAACCTTCAAACAAAAAATGACCCTTCTATTCTCTCACTCCCATCTGTTGCTTCTTCAGCTTTCCTTTGCTTTTCTCTAGTGCTGGTGCTGGCAGACACAGCAGGATGGAAAGAAATTAATCTTCACCCACTAAAATACGTTTTCTCAGAGTGAAATCTGTGACTTGAAAACCAACTCGACTTCAAAAACCCCAAACACACATACGCAGGAGGTTTTCACAGTTGTCTGATATATTTTTCAAATGTTTACTAAGCCACCATTTCTTTCTCCCCATCTTTCTAACAAACAGGACCCTGTCAGCAGCTAGGCAATAATGAATGGCTCTGGGTGAAAAACAAACCTCTCTAAAAAGTGGTCCACTGAAAACCAGTTATTTTTCCTAGGCACTGCTGTGTGGTCAGCTTGGTAAACTAAGTGCCTTCTGTGGATCATACACTTTGCATTCTTTTATAAATAGCATACCTCTTCAAAACATGTCAGGTTAAAATTTTTAATACTGTTTTAGTTGATTTTTAATTTGAAGTGGTGGGAGTTTGCTCCATGACTGTGTAACCATGGTGTCCCTCCTAGTCTCCCTCAGCTTGCACATTTACTCCTGTTTAATTGCAAATATGGCATCATTAGTTTGTTTTATATTTCTGTGCTGCTTGCTTTCACTCTCCTGAGTAGATCAGGATATTTGCAGAACAGTTAAATTTTCCATTTTATTGATACAAATCACCAAAGAATTTTTCTAGACTACTTACTTACTGTGACTGTGGACTTTTTTTTAACATTTGCATATTACAGTGTGTTCTGCCCTAATAACTTTTAAACTACTTGGATAATTCCAGCAAAATTTGGCAAAGTAAGAGTATTTTCAAGCATATCAAATTGTGATTAGTCTAATGAAAATAGAGTAGCCAGAACCTATTAGTACTTTTACTGAGGATGAGTGAATTCAAGTTGGAGAGAGATCCTGAAAGCCTTGTGTCTTCAGAGAAAAAAATGTAACACAAATCCAAAGGAAATTAAACTATTCACTGAGTTACACATTTTTATCATCATAGCCAACATTGTTGGACACTGTTATTTTTTGTTCAACTCATGTTTCACACAGTAATTCTTATCTACCAAGGACAACATAAAAATGCTTCAGAAGACAAAAAGGAATTTTTTTTATCTTGCAGACACTACAACCTCCAGCCACTGGACAATAATATTTGGAATAAAGTGCTTACAACCGTAAAAAAAGGGGCAATTCAGTCTCCTTTCACATATTGTCCTTGTGACAAAATTTCCTCTTAGAAGCTGCTAAAGCCCTTAATTAGCTGCAGCCAGGTAGTTTGTAGGAACTGGATTCCAGCTGAATTTAGCATGAGTCCCGTGGGACTGCTGAGCAGTGCATTAACACCTGCACACCAAAAAGTGCTGCATGTCCTCCTCCAGCAGCCTGCCCATCACAGGGTAGCAAGGAAACACATGGAAAAAAGCTCCTTAGCATGGGATGTTCTGAGCAAACACTTTTCCTTTCACACCGTTGCTTCAATATGTACCTGTCAACCTCCTTCCCTTGCACATTTACTGTAATAAATGCATGAAACCAGCAATAATCCAACCTCATCCATTTCTTTTCAATTGACTTTTTCACACGGGTTTTAGTTACCTGTGTAGGAAATCCTTGATTCAGCTGCCTACAAACTCACATTTGGTTATTAGCATGCTATTAGTAAACATATCCTGAGGAACAGTTAAAAGCTGCTGAGTTATATGTTCAGTATTGCCTTGGACCTTACTTTCTCTTTTTACATTCTTGATAAAACATCTTTGTTTTAAACTGCTGGATGGTAAGCCAGCACTTCCTTGACAGTTAGCTGGGGTTTGAATGGCCAAGCACTGCCTAATTGGTATCGCACTGCGGGCAAATGACATCGTTAAAAACATACAACTGTTTTTCTGTATAACTGCTTGTAGTTTCAGTGCTATGGAATGCCTGAAAAGCTAGAGATTAGTAAAATATATGGCTGATATAACAAGCAGGTGAAACAGTTTCTTTTTTTATTCACTTCTCATTTGAGAGGAGCTGTGAACGAAATTCTCCTAGGTTAATGGCAGTGATTTTAAATTTTGAATGCCCTGATTCACACTTGGCTTGGTTTAATCATGTGTTATTTATCTAACAATTTCATCAAGAGCATAAAAATGTGTGCACAAACAATGATGCACTTCTGATTACTGTCTTTCAAACCCATATAGATGTGCTTTTAAGGAGGCAGACATGTTTATTTTTGAACTTCCCTTGTGTGGCACGTGCAGTGTGTGCTTTGCAAGCACACAGTAATTTTCTGCCTCAGGAGCTCATAACCAAATGCAACTGGAAAGGGTTACATACTAAAGAAGCTGGTGCTGTGTGTTTGAATAGGAACTTGGACTTTGGCAGGTGGGAAGAGAAAGGCTCTTTTAAGTGTTTGAGAAAGCCCTAAGGAAGTTGCTACATCAAGTGCAGGGCACTTGAAGAAAGCAATTCTAAAAAGTGATCTGGGGAAAATATGAAAATTTGGAATAAATGAGAGTAGAAATTAAGATAGGAAGAAGTTAATAAGGATTTTGAGAACAAGTGACAAAGATGTTTGTCAGGAAAACCCCTGATCTCAAGTCTTGAACTTTCTGCTTGTTCACAGAAATTGATTCCTTTATTATAAAATTTTCTGCTAATTTAAAAGGCAGCCTGATACACCTTGACAGATACAGGATTCATTTGGGAGGTCTCAGCTTAGAAGGATGAGCAAAACCAAGCTGGGGGGAAAGCTGCAGATGAACATTATATTTGATCTCTGCTAACCAAAGCTCCTCTCTGAAATCTGTGTTATTTTCTTGCTGTTGCTTATAACTAGAATCCAGTTTAACATCAAATCAAGAGTAGTTACCTACATGCGGGGATGTTAAGGGGTAGAAAGAGAAAGAACAAAGACTTGGAGCAATGATTCCTATACTGATGTATTTTACTTGCCATCATTGCTTCTACTCCCTATTTTAATTTCCTGTTACACCTGTTTAGCTGACTTTGCCACCTACAGAAAGAGACATTAATTTTATGAGTGTATCCAAACAAAGTCCGTGAGGTGTCTGCATAATGCTGCAGGAAGCTCTAGTGGCAGATGCAAGGATACAGCTGCAGTATGGAGCACACAGCTTAGCTTTGTTACCCACTCGTTATTTCCTAATTTGTGTGTACATAAAGCAGAGGCTTTAATTCTACCTCTACTGAAAACCTTGAAAGTCAGTAAAAGTCATAAAAAAAAGTTTGTGGGGTAGAGCATTGCCTAGGCACAACTTTTTCTTAAGCAGATGTACTGAACACCATTAGGGCTGTGCTATGATGAGCTGCAAACATTTCAACTTTTCAAAATAAAAACATCATGGCTAATGTTATGCAAATGACAACAATGCTGAGTAACTTTCAGCACCATCAAGGGCTTCTGCTTGGAAATGGAAACATCTGTGAAACTAAATTGACAGAACAGGGTTGTTTCTATTTTTTTTAGAAAACAAATTTGTTCCACTTGCATTAGAAGGTAGCAAGTTAAAACAGAAACCCCCCAAAACTAAGAAAGCAACTAATCTGTCAATCCCATGGCACCCCTCCATACTGAATTCAGGTTGCCCCAGACTCCTTAAGATATCCTGAAAGAAGTTTACAAAGGTTCAGGGGTTTGGATGTTTTCTGATGCACTTACAGTCCAGGACTTTCCAAGGCATCATGTGACTGTCTCTTCTGAGCTGGGCTTGTTCAGAGGTGTGCTTTTTCTTTAGAGGGTTTCCTCTACTGAGCACCTGCATCATTCAGGAGGACCGAGGCCATTGATGGAAACCCTGTCAAACACAAGGTCGAACAATTTAAAGAATTTTTAAGGGGAGTTTTGAAAGATATCAATAAGAGATTTTTATGCCATACAAGTCTATTATATTTTCACATCTAGCCTCTGATGATGTGAAAAATGAAAGAGACAGATATTGAAGACAGACGTATTTTTAAATTTGGAATGATTCAAGCTGTCCTCTGTATTTTGTGGCTCAGATCAATTCTTGTTTTATCTTGCTGTATATTTTAATCTCAAACTGACTTCCATCTATATTTTGTTGTGCTGTGCTTTTTTTTATTGGCTTATTGTTAGCAAAAGGAGAAAGGATAAAAAAATCTCCAGCAAAGACTTAAACATATTTTTGATTTTAGTATCTATTCCACAAAATAATTCTCCCTGATGCAGAGGCCATTATAAAAAGGGACATCTTTACAGGATTTTTGGCTGGGAGCTGTTTTTGACGTTGAGAAATTCAGCTCATATGTTTTATTTTCTTTATTGGCCAAAGAGATGCTTTGTGCTGATGAGGTTTGGGAATCATAATTTCATACTCTGTCTCAAAGCAAGAGGCTGAATTCAGTCTATTTTGTGCCTGTTTATCTATCAGTGCCATTAGAAACTTAATCCTTGCACCACAGTTTGTTTTGTGAGCTGAGGAGATGCTCAGGAATGAGGGCTCCTTCAGGGCACTGCTCCACCTGGGGACACCTCCCCGCCCACCCACAACAATGCCCACCTCCCTAAAATCTTTCTTTGTTCTTCTGTCGTCATAGTGACGTGCAGTGAAAACCAAATGCAACACAGGAAACACACCAAGCTTTCCATAGCATCTTTTTACTGATGCTTGACAGAGTAGTGGTGTAGCTGTCTGCCTGCACGTGGATCCTCAGTGTGGACTTTGCTCCAAGTTCACAGAGGGGGACATGCAGAAACTTGGGCTGAACACCGAGAATGTGTGGGAGACACTTATGAGGTCCCTTAAAAGGCAATGGCAAATCTTTTTCTCTTTTTGCCCATATTATCCTGATGGTGAGTAACCTACACTTGTGTTGTTTTGTACAATATTTCTCTCCAACACATAAAACCACATATATCTCCTGCAGAATCTTCTGTTGAAATTCCCACAAGCTAAAAGACCTTAGACCTGACAATGGTTCTTTCTTCTTAGATATTTGAAAGAACACTTTGAAGATCTTTTAATTACATAAGTTATCAAGAACTTGATATTTTTTCAGCGCTTTTTCATTGCTGTATATCCTTCCGGTGCTGTACATCTGAACACATCCCTGCAGCTTTTTATCCCTCTAAGTCAAAACTGCTGCATATTTATCACAGGAAGATGCTTATGCCTCAATTATAAAATAATGAATTATGCTACTTAGCTCTACTGTGGAAGCACCCAAAGAGCTAAGTTTTGCTCTTTCTGCATTTCTAGAAACTGGTTTATTTTCCCTAAATAAATTGACTTAATTATTATGTATGGAAAATGATTGATTGATGTTAGCTTTGCCCCAAGAATGTTAAGTAGATTCAGTGATGGAGTGACGGAGTGATGGCATTCATTGAGTGTTTTTCTCTTAACAGCACAGAAATCAGCAGTTTATTATAAACTTCTGCCTGGATCATCAGCTGAAACAGACATCAACGGGACTGGCCTCCATGAATTTGTCTGATTTGCCTTATTGGAGACATTTTTAGATTCTGTAATTTATGATAACAAGTTCCAGAGTTCATCTGTATGCTGCATGAAAAGGTTTGTTCTTTAATTTGTTCCAAGCCTATTTTCTTTTATTGCCTTTACTTAGCTACCATGAAAATCACTGAATGCCTTCTTTATTCATGATGCATCACTTATTTTTGTTTCAACACTAAGAATTCTCAAAGCAAATGAAGACCAGAAGCAGATGTAATCTCCTTTTTTTCCCTCAATAAGCACAATATATATTACTTTTAAATATGTCTTCTCTTGGTGAATTCTGAATATTTGATACTGTAGTTTTAATCCAAATCATATATCTTTGATAACCTGAGCTGTACAGCTTAAAAGGAAGTACAGCTATTAGCTAGTGTTTATTTGCTGTACAAAAAAAAACCTGAATAACTATTCTGGAAACCAGAGAATAAATTATATACTCATAATGCCTTACAAAGGAAGTTTGAAACACACCGTTTCATAAGAAAGTTGAACCTATCAAATCCTCTTTCTAAAACCATGGCTCGTTCTGCCCCACTTTACCCTTTGTAAAGTGGTGTGTGAGTACCTGACTTGCTGACACCAACAGCATTTCTCCCACTGTCTTAGGCAGTGTCAGCATTTTTGCCAATTGTTCATTTAAGATCAAGATTATCTGTACCACGAACTGAAAACTGGAATTGGCAATCAGCTTTCCATTTTTATTATTATAAGAAAAAAAAAAAAGAAAACAAAAAGAAAATCAGTGACCAGACTCCTTGCTAAAAAAGAGAAATAATCTATCCTACTTCTGGAAAGAGTTGAAGGATATTGCACAGAACAAATAATTATTTCGCTGTTGGTTATTTGATTGGAAGATAATAATTCTGCATTTGTTAATCACACTTTGTTGTTGCTAATGCCTTATTTCTAATGGTCTTGCATTGCAGAGTGTTGACTGATTGATAAATTTTTCTCATTTACTTGTTTGGATTCATCAATGTAGACTGCTGCTATATCAAACTGTTATCACTTTTTTGTTTGTAATGCATTTTGATTTATATTTGAAGCAGGACAAGTTTATTAGTGGCTTCACTATTTCTCTTTTTACAAGATACTGTAAGAAATTGTTGCAAAATTTAAGTCAGACAGATCTGGGTTTATACTGGTTATAAAATAGTGCAGTAACAATTACTTGATATACTAGTCCCAACCTTAAGCAAGATCTCCATTGTGATGCTGATCTCTATTAAATTATTTTTCATTTCTTGTAAAACATCAATCCTAAATAATAAAACAGAAAGCCTACTTTGAAAAGTGAATAATGCCTCTGCCCTGCAAATGCAATTGAACACGAGGATATCCACAAATGTCTGAAAGGGGAAGCAGAAACGAGTGGATTTTGTGCTGAATACCAGCAGCAGGAGTCTGCAGATCTCTCTGGGGCTGCACCAGGGCACATTCTCAGCTTACTGAATATAAAGTAAACAGCTCTGAAAGTCACAAACGTTTAAGTCGCTGGGTAACATTATTAGGTACTGGACACTATCAGATCTTCTACAAAAAAGAAATCCAAATGGAGCTAATTAATAGAGCAAACAACCATCAAAGATCTGACTTTGAAGGTATTTTTGATATCTCTAGTTTCTTTTTAGTCCAAAGTCATCCTGATTTTGAATGTGATATTTCTTTATTTTCCCTAAGCGGTAAACATACTGGATAAAAGTGTCCTAATACTAAATGCCATGTTTATGTCTTCCTTGAACTATTAGTTCCATGGCAAACAGTAAAATAACCCTCTTAAGCTTATTCCATTGGTTTGCAAACAAGCAATTAACATATTTTATTAATATGTTTATTTAATACATACTTAAATAATCCAAAGCCAAAGCAGAAGGAAACAGTGCATGCAGTCACAAAACAGTGGTGCATGCTCACACACAAAACCCAGTGTTACTTAACACCATATTATTGTAGCTAATTAACATTAAAAATGCATCAAGTACTATATAGAACAGCAAAAAATGGTGCCTCCTTAAAGAATAACAAACCTTTGTAAAAAAAACCCTTTGTAAACAAACCTTTGTTTGATTCTTTGAAAAAACTCTAACTAAACATCAATTCTCTTGTATTTATTAATACCTATGTGTGTATATACATGTATGAGTGTACTTACCTAGACACACAATCACGTATTTTCCCTGATTGCACTAATCTTGGTGCACACACTTTTCTGTGCCCATAGAAGTCTCTTTTGTGCCCTCTTTTGTGTTGGTATCTTTCTGCATATACTACTAAGCATTGGGCTAAGACAAAATTTAATTAGCAATGACAGAGTTACTGTGAGGAAGAAACTGAATGGTGCAATGATGATTTTGATGTTATGCTTATCATACTCCTACGGAGACACTCAATTACTGAATTTCCAGAACATCCAGAAAATACCATGCAGTGAATAAACATCAGCTTTTTTTTTTTCCAATTCACAAATGTTACATTGTGCTTTGTGTAGAAAGCTTATAATAGAAACATGTTCTACTGATGTTGAAATTACATTTCTCAAACACTGTATTAAGCCCTCTGCTGGAGAAGAGCTACACAAATGCAATATGATTAAAATCATGATAAACAAAAAAGAGGACTTGAGGAGACATATCCAATATTTATGTACAAGCATTAAACTAGTCAAAAAAGTAGAAATAGATCTATTTTTCTTTACATCCCTGTTTCTTGGGTTTTCTAGATGCAAGAAACCATATTCTTGTTTCACACATAGTACTTGAGGTACTTGGCTCTTCGGTTCTAGGAATAGAGCATTTTATATTTTCTTTTTCAAACACTCTGTGAAGAAGACAAATACTACTCTTATTACTTGTAACAGGAATATAATTAATATTCAGGATCATCTTGAACTCTAGAGCACACAAAGACTCAAAATTGATATACCATAATAATCTTAAGATCTATGTGGAAATGAGCTTTCCTTCTGTCCTCCCACTTTTCAGCTGTTGGATGAAAAATCCCCACATTGTCCTGTGGAAATTCTTCAGAAGGAGAAATGGATGGGAAGCGTGACAAAAGAACCTTTATAAAGTGCAAATGGCTAAACTGAGGTTGGTCATCAACTCCATTACGCTCTAGAATAAGGTCTGGACATATGAGGGGGATTTTTAAAACTTTCACAACTATTTCAGAAAGAAGGGAGAGAAAACATCTTGTTCAGCTGTGGAGGCACAAACTGACCCCAGCCACTCCTTTGGGGTGTTTTTTTCTGCCCATTTCTAGTTTCCTTGCCCCATGCAGAATTATTCTGGATGATGAGCTGGCCCCAGGGAGATTTTGGAAAAGATTCCTGCTTAGAAGAGGTAGATGAGCTCACTTTTGGGTTTTTTCAGACCAAATGAACATCGGGAGCTAGGAGGGAAGAGATAATTTTAGAGGAGACATAGAAATTGTTAGCTTGATTGATTGATTGATTGCATGCCTTTACCTCCCAAAGACAGGGAACAACTTGTGATCTGTGGAGATGATTCAGCTCACAAAATGTATTTACAGGTGAGGAAGATCTCATGAGTCTGTGTTGCGTATAATACTTTAAAATGCACGTACAGTCTGCAAGTAGATCTACAACATTATTTTTTAAGATGAGAAAACATACTAAGCACAGACAGAATAGTAGTATCAGAACTGTCTAAAACTGTATTTAATTTCCTTTCGGCAAAGGAAATGAAATCTTGAAAACAGAAAAGAAAGCCTTACAAACACACAGGAGAGGAGATATGATCAAATCAAGTACAATTGAAAAAAACCTGAAAATTTGCACATGCACTGACCACAATCAAATGGACCGGGATGAAATGAGGTGCAGTGAAAAGGACCAAAAGTTGCAAAACCAAAGCTCACTGAAGTTGCAAAATCAGGGGAAAACATCAAACAAGGAGACAGAAAAGACAGGAGAATAATTCAATGAAATGACACCTACTAGAGGAAAGATTTTTAAAAATGTTTGCCGAAGGAAAAACTATCAAAACGCACGGGATGCCATGAAGTGCTGGGCTATGGACCAAAGATTTCCAAATTGATTCTCATTGAAATCTCAAGATTTCATTCCCTTTGCCTGACACTTTTACCTTTCAGCCCTTTGGCTCAAGTCGAGTTATAGGCATTAAAAAGATATGCAAGAACATAAACTGAAAGTTTGTATTTTTTAACAAGCTTTGCTATTTTTTTTTCAATTCTAAGTTGACTTTTTTCTCATAGAATTCTTACTAATGATGATATTGTGCAAACCCCTGTCTTAGGGCACTGCCTGGATTCCAGCAATCACATGATCTTCACTTCTTTTGACACACTTTTGTTCAGCTGTCTAGTTTCTGAGTGACAGTGACCACTTAGAAATGGTGCCAATGAGGTGAAAAATAAGCCATTTACACTCTGAGAACGTCCTGTCCTTGCAGACCAAATGTGTCCCTTAGGAGGCAACATTTTACTTGCACAGTGAAAGCCAGTGAAGTGTAGCTCATTGACGTTGCATAGATTTTTGACCAGGCTATATTCAGGCAATAAGCATGGCCCCTTTTGCCCTTTGGTCTTATAAAAGAAGGCAGAAGAGACAGAAAATTGAATTAGATCAAATATATGCACACATTATAAGAATTCTGAACATGAAGATTCTCTTTAGTACATATTACATATGAATGAAGCTTTTTTTTCCACTGTAAATTAGTATGAGTTTGATGTGAGTATAAGAAACAGGACTGCGGGGAGCCTAGAAGTAGATTGTCCTCCTAGTCAAAATTCAAGCACATAACCTTGTGTCAAAATTAAAATATGCAAATATTTTCTATGGAAAATTTGTGAAGGTTTTGTTTAGATTTTCTATTGTTGCTGTTCGTTAAGTGAGAAGGAAAGAGGCTTCAGGATTTCTTCAAAACTTCCAAAATAACACATAGCATCTGCAGAGGTGCTTCAGGGTTTGATAATGGCTTTAGGTGTTTTGACCTCCCCAGACCTCAAATTGTGTGAACATACTGCAAATTTGCTGTTGCTATTTATTGTTGGTAGGCAACAGCCAGTGCAGAGGAAGTGTCATTAAGGTGTGCTGCAGTGCAGCAGAGGGAATGCTCTCCTCTGCCTAAAGGAATTAATTCACCCTCATGTAAGGGAGATCAACTTTTACAGCTTACTCTGGCTATGAGTAATAATTATCAGCCTTATAAACTCCTGGGTCCTGCCCATTAACATCAGCAGTCTTTCAGAGATCTGGCATCACACTGCACTTACCCACTGAGGGACACACAGACGTGTGACTGGAAACATCCTCTGGGATACTTTGTGTGGATCATGTCCCCTACCATTTGCCACTCTGAAAGGCAGCTATAAATAAATACTTAGAACAAAGGTGTATCTGAGGCATACCCATGGATATACAAGCTAGAGATTGATGAGAACCAACGAGTTAACACACTGACAATTTCAGTTCCTGTCTGTAGATGCACTAAACCAGAAAACACTATGAAAAAAAAAGTTGCAGTAAATATGACCTAGGCATTAATTAAGAAAGCCCTGTAATGACCTCTGCTTCTCTTCTCTGTGAGAATGTAGAGATCCCTACTAGATCCCTAGAGATCCCTAGAGAACCATGCCAGGTTGCAGGACATATGTATCAGACTGCCTAAACTGCCTTAAGGAGCCTGCAGAGACAGCATGAAGGGGAATGGCTTCCAACTGACTGGCAAGCTGAGATTGGATGTGGGGGACAAATTCTTTCCTGTGAGGGCCGTGAAGCACTGGAACAGGCTGCCCAGAGAAGATGTGGATGCCCCATCCCTGTTCAAGGCCAGGCTGGTTGGAGCTCTGAGCAACCTGGTAGTGGAAGATGTCCCTGCCCATGGAAGGGGGTTTGGAATCAGAGGATCTTTAAGGTCCCTTCGAACCCAAACCATTCTATGATTCTATGATCCATTAAATACCTGCCTCACTGCCCCTCATACTCATGTAGGCTTTCTGGCACCCTCACAGCAAAAGTATTTATATAGCCATGGGAACTAATCCAGCTACAGAAAAATCTTTCTCTTTCAAAATAATTTTTCAGCCACAAGTACCTCTTGATCTACTTCACACCACTCTTAAAGGCACAACATTGGGTGAAAATGTCTCACCAATGGCTTTTGCAACCAAAGTGAGACACAAACCAAACATCTGCCACTGCCACACCCCCTTGTACAGTCTTCTGAAATCATGCTATGGCTCAGGGTATACGAAAAGAACAAAATATGATGCAGATTACTCATTTTGGTAAAGAAACCAACCAGCCATACCCGAAACACTACAAATGAGCTCTCCAAGTGTCCAAGGACAAGGTGATATAGCTCTGAGGAAAGAACATATCTGCAGCAAATGGGACTGGCTGTGCTTCCTTGCTTCCTGTGAACACCGTTGCCAGAATGGTGATTTATTGGTTTCACTGGTGAAACTCAAACAATGAACATGAGAGACTCTTTTTCCATAGGAACTCTTCTAATGACCATCTTCATGACATGGGTAGATAGTACAGCAGCCAGGAACAGCAGCATCCTTTTTAAACAATTCAGTCATGAGATGACTGATTTCTTTTTCCTGACCCTGTTTTGGAAACATAAACACAAGAGTAATTTTTCTGACATACAGCCAAGACAGCTCCAGGCTTGGAAAAGTTTTTAAGAAGTAAGGATATCTTTTCCATGCTCTTCATTATATAACTTGTTCTTAGGTAAGGATCACAGAGAGCCAAACAGCAAGAGAGCCAATTATAAGTTAAGGAGAAAAGTGAAATTTTTGTAGAGAGAGATTAAAAGAAAAGGTGATTTATTGTCTTAGGGTGAATAAAGAAAAAGGGAGTTCCAGATAAATAGGGAGAAAAAAAAAACCCAACCACAAATTAAAAAGTGACTTCTGACCTCAAAACTCAGGGAAGGGGACAGAAATGGACTGGAGGAAAGATCTGGATTGGATAGACTATACTGACTGGTGCTTTTTATTTTAAGAAAAAAAAATCTTAGTTCTCCTTAGAGATAAGAAAAGATCTATTATTCTAAACATGCTATGTGTCCTAAAGGCAGCAAGTTGCCAAGTGTAAGGTAAATCGTAATTTCCTTTATTTTGTATGTTCTACAATGGGTGAGAAACTGTATTTTCATCTTTTTGATCTGAACGGCAATGCTCTAATGCTAGCACATTTTAAGAGGCTGTCCTGAGCATTGATTTGAAAGTATTTGCACTGAGACCTCTTTAAGTGAGTGAAAAAAGAAGTTGTAAAGCACCAAATATCTTCTCCTTTCGAGCTTTTTTATTTGAAGTTGTCATGGACATTAAAGATGCTGATGAATCAGTTCTTCAAACACCTTTTCACAGGGTGCCATTTCTGTAGAAAGCAGGAATATGCACAAGAGGTACTATTCTTTCCAGGCAGCTCATTTATTTAACATGGTCTGCAAGACATAATGCCTTCAGAGTGTTGCTGAGAAAGAAAAGTTAGTCTTCTTTAAAACTTAAAATGAATAAGGTTTCTTAGGGTTACAGAATCAGTCACAAGTACAGACCTCCAGAAGGGTTTATAGAGAGTCAGTTGTTTGCAAATGTATTTCCAAGAATCCTGAAATCTCGTCACAGCAGGGAATACCAAAACAGAACTGACTTGTGTTTCTGATGTGCATCTTTACCCTGGAAACTCCGTAGGGATGAAGTCTGGAAAACCTATAAAAATTCTCACTGCACATCCTCTCTTTTTTCTTGAGGAAGTCATTAAGTCATAGTTGACAATTTCTGTGATCTTTACCTCAGAGTAGTGACCCTTCAGTACGGAGGAGCTCCAAGGATATTGTTCCTTCATGTTAACATTCAGAGTGAGTGAAATTTTGACTTCTGGACTAAAGTCTTTTAGACTATGCCAGGAGAGGGACTGATGATTGCCCATGATCATAATTGCCCATGTTTCTGAAGGATGTATTTTGTCCTTGCAATTGCTATCCAAAAGCTATCATTGCTTCTACCCATGAGCCTTACATCTGTCAAAAGTGGATAAAACACAGGGGAAAGGTAAAGAATTATTTTTTTAAATGGAATGAAGGAAGTGAGGCCTGTTGTTCCAAGGACCTTCATAATTTGCTTATGTTTATTTATCAGATTCTTTATTCAACAGAGCACTGGACACCTGGGACCACGGAAAAGAAGAGAAAAAAGGACAGGAAGTGGTCACAGCACAAAGGTGCCAGAGTTCAAGGAGTGTTTGGACAATATGCTCTAAGGCACATGGTGGGTTTCTTCGGGCTGTCCTGTGCACCCCTTCCAATGCAGGATATTCTATGATCTTATGACTAATTGTGAAAAAACTGCAAGAAAGGGCAATACAACAGGATGGGAAGTACTCTTAGATAGCAGAGCTGCCACTGCTGCAAGAAACTACTCCAAGACAAATCAATCTCACTCTCCTATAAGTTTTCATATTCTATCTCACCCAATAATTTAAAAAATACTCTGTAAAAAGCTAAGACTCAGACCAGCTTTAATAATCTTAACAGGGAAGTAAAAGCAAGGGAAAAAATACGTATTTGATCCCTTCATGTTTAGCTGCACTGAACATTTTGTTTGCAGTGTGCATTTGCATTCTATACAAAGGAAAATTACATGAAATATCGAAACGGGAAAATATTAAAATGGCTCTGAGAGGCCTCTGAGAGGTTTTGCTCTAGTAAAATTCTTGAGAGGCCACCAATGGTAAAACTTGAAGAAACAGAGCCGAGCATGGCCAGAATCCAGCAAAGCAAAGCAGTTTACGCATAATGTTTCCAAAAGACCGAAGACTGCAAATCCTACACATCCAGAATGAAAATCCCATCCTGAAATCACCACACATTTCATACATGGTAGCAGATAACTAACTGTAATCAGTCACAAACAGGGCATTCAGCACGGTCATGCTGCGAGGTGAGATTCCTTCTTCTGTTGCCAAGACAACTCAATAGATGCTAATGGTGTAAGTTTATTTGGCAGCACTGCTCTATACCACAATGTGGATATTAATAGGTGGCCTTCAGGCATTCATAAAACATTTAGACTTTTTATTTTTGCCATTTTTTAAAAGCAGGCATAATATACAAACCGGTATAAAATGAACACTGCTGTCCCTGGAAAATTAATAGAACTCTAAAAAAAAAGAAAATAATGGTAATAAAAATAAGTGTATAGATCAAGTGAAGGATGGATTCTGGACCAGAGGGTCCCAGAAAGGCAAGAAGGTATTTTGTCTTTATGCTTTTTCTTTGTGCAGACTCTGAGTTGCTGGGATACTGACTTGCTATGCAACAAAAGGATCCTCTTAACACCACTGTTTTCTCACTCAGGAATACCCTGGAATTATCCAACCTTTGAGCAGAGGGTAGAAATTCAATGTTGAAGGTAATTAAAAACACTTGCAAAAAATTCGAGACATTACCTTGCAGCACCTTGCATGTTCAGCGCACTAAGCAGATGAGCCTCACAAAAGCTTTAGAGAATTCAAACACCAAAGTTCACTATTGATGTTTACAAAAGTCAAAATAAGGCACCAAAACACAGAAATACCATCTGGAACCAAGAGTTGAGTGGGAGCTTTCCCAAGGCCTCTTTCTTGACAATGGCTGCGAAGCCAGAGAGTGGGATGTTGGGCAAATTGTTCAGGCTGTTCAAAGAGACTGCAGATGCCCCAGCACAGCAGCCTGAAGAGCACAGCAATACTCCATCCCTGCACAGGGACAGG